>CAUYPK010086634.1:0-39807 GCA_963574355.1 Loris lydekkerianus | reverse complement strand
ACCTTTCTGGAAGGAAGTATGGAGAAACCTCAAAGCACTCAAGCTAGACCTCCCATTTGATCCTGCAATCCCATTACTGGGCATCTACCCAGAAGGAAAAAATCCTTTTATCATAAGGACACTTGTACTAGACTGTTTATTGCAGCTCAATTTACAATTGCCAAAATGTGGAAACAGCCTAAATGCCTACCAACCCAGGAACGGATTAACAAGCTGTGGTATATGTACAACATGGAATACTATTCAGCCATTAAAAAAAATGAAAACTTTACATCCTTTGTATTAACCTGGATGGAAGTGGAAGACATTATTCTTAGTAAAGCATCACAAGAATGGAGAAACATGAATCTTATGTACTCAATTTTAATATGAGGACAATTAATGACAATTAAGGTCAGGGTGGGGGTGGAAGAAGGGGAGAGTAGAGAGAGAAAGAAAAAGTGGGGGGGGTGGAAGAAGAGCAGAGAGAAGGAAGGAGGTGGAGCGTTGGTGTGTACCACACCTTTTGGGGGCAGGACATGATTGCAAGAGGGACTTTACCTAACAAATACAATCAGTGTAACCTGGCTTATTGTACCCTCAATGAATCCCCAACAATAAAAAAAAAAAAAAAAAAAAAAAAAAGAATAAAACAAATGAATGTAAAATAAAAAAAAAAAAAGAAAGAAAATTAGGTCAACTTAAGGAGGTGGTTGATGTAGGGAGGTCTTCATCTATGGAGGTTCTACTGTGTATGTGTATATATATATATGCAGTACATGTGCACACACATACATAGCAGTTTTTGTGTCATTTCCTCACAATTTTCTTTCACACATACAGAGGTAGATTCTGCAACTGCTGGTCTGTCTTCACCCCAGCAGTGTGAGGGAGAAAGAGAAGCAGGCTAAGGATTAGTTACTGCTATGCTCATAATTTTTACAGGCTTATCCTAGACATAGAGATATAGTCAATTTCACTTTTGTCTGAATCAAAATACATTTGGTCATAACCTTTGTTGGCTGTGTAACAATAAAGAGGAACTGATTATCGTTCTGTTTTAACTTTTTAACAAGTATAAATGCAATAAAATATAAACCAATTTGAACTTACTGTTTTAAAAAAAGTCCTAACAGCACATATTTATGTGATATTTTTACAAGTAGGGTTTTCTTGCCAAAGACTGGGTTACACCTAAATATTGCTAAGGCTTTTAATAAACAGTTTTTAAGGGGAAACCACACACAATTTTGCAGGATTTATGCTGCCCCACAGAAGCTATTCTGCCTTTAGATTCAGAGCCAGGCCACCCCAGAATGTCCATTCCAGCATGAGAGAGCTGTCATCAAGAATAATGAGTAAATAAAAGCTGGTTCATTTGCTGTAATAGTAGGAAATTTCCTATCCTCCTGGCCCTGACAAGGGTGAAATTTTGGAATTTATTCAGTGTACACAGACCTGGAAATCCTATCTCCTGTTAGGAATGAGCTGGAGGAAGGCCAGCATATTATGTTTGGGGAATTGAGGGCTGTAAACAGGAATATAGAGAGTTTAGACAGAACAGGAAAGGTGGGTAGATGGGACTGTAAATGGAGTCATTGTTTTTCTACACACGTCAATGTGTAGAGTGATGATTTTAATAACTCCAATTTGTTAGACAGCAAGGGGGATTTTTGTCATTACAAAGTGACACTAAGTAAGGCAGCTTATCTCCCCCAAACAAATTGGATGTTTATTACAAAAGACTCATGTAAATTTAGATAAAATATTGGTAGACATTGGAGTCTTCAAGTTTCTTGGGACTTAGAGTTAACTATTTAAACAAGCCTCAGCAACTTCAAGTTTACCTCTTAGGATTTAATTAGGCCATCAGCCAAGTTGTGCAACTCAGCAAAACTGCATGTACTATTTCCTTCCGTTTTTTAGTTTGTTTTTCCTTTTCTTGTTAGGACTTTAAATCACCCCATGTCATAGCTTGTTGAGGGTTTTAGGCTAGTTGGCAGGTGCTATGTAAATGCAAAAGATTGATGTCTACCCAGAGAAGTTTGTCCAAAAAGATAATATTTATTAATTGTGAGCTTGTATATTTTTTATTGCTTGAGTGGCTATCGGCCTAAGAATGTTTATTTTAGATTGGTTATTTCTTATTAATGATTATGTTTTAGAGGAGCATTTTGCACTTTAAAGGGCAATGTGATGATTATTATTAATTATTCATAGAAACTCTGCTCTCTCTCCTTTTGTTCATAACATATTTTCTGAAATTAGAAATAATAATAATGACATTTCTTAAGTGACTCAATATTAGTATAAATATTATTTCCTGTTTGCATTTCAGGAAATGGAAGTACAGAGAGATTAAGTAACTTGTCCAAATTCACAGAGCTAGTAAGTGCTAAGGTCCTGAATAGAACTCATAAGCAGTGTTCAATTATTTAAATGATTTCTTAAAGCTGTCAATTACTTAAAGATATTGTATAGTTATTCTGGTTTAGATTTGACTAAAGTGTTAGATTATATGTTGCTGCCAGGGAAATACTATTATATTTGAAACAATAATAACTCACAGCTATAAACAATTTTTTTCTGCTAGGACATCCCAAGTATTTTATACATATTAATTAATTAGATCTTCACAATAGCCCTATGAGGTGTAATCTACTAATATCTCTGTTCTATAATGGAGTACACATAACTTGCTCATTTCCACACAATTATTAAATGGCAGAAGCAGAACTTGAACCAGACCATTTGGCTCAAGTCTGTTGCTTTAACCACTATACTCTGTGTTTCTTATAAGCCATAGGAACTAGCTCCTTAGTTTAAATTAGGGAATTTCATTCTAGCTTTTGTGTTTACTTCCATTAACATGTTTTGTAATGTTAGTGACTTTATTTCTATATTTCCAGTGTCTAACAAATCCTTGTCATCTGTTAAGCAATCAATAGATGCTATCTAAGTAAATGGTATATGTGTACTATAATATGTAATATTGTCATTAAGAAAAATATCACTAAAAATGATACCACAGTGAATTATCTAAAATTCATATCAAGAAAAGTTACTAAAGGCTATACTGGATATTTTTAAAAACAACCATTTCCAGTCAGTAGTTCTCTTATTCTTTGATATACCTGTATATTGTATTCCTTTGGGTAGAAAATGCTTAAAAATTCCACTGTCTTCATGAAATTTTGCTAAAACCCAGATGCAGAAAATCAGCAGTATCTAGCACAGGATGCTGAGACCAATGTCAAGGTCAAAAGGAATCCCTTATCCAGTAGATTGTTTTGCTTTTCTAATAAATAAACCTCTTCACTTCCTTTTGAGGAATAACTTTAAAAGCAGAAATTTGAAAACTTCACAAGATTCATAAGATAAATTTTTTCTTAACAAGTTGTTTTGGACTATAAGCATTGAAAAAGCTTTGGTAATTCCAGTTTTAAAGACTCAAGATTTTAAGATAGTTTAGATAAGGTCTGCATAAGCAGCCAAGTGTTCTGAACCAGGATTCCAGGGCTGTTAGTAATGATAATATTATTTAGCACTTAGATAATTCTTTGCAGGCAGTAACCATTAATCACTGGTTTCCTGCTGTAGAATAACATGAGTTTTAAGATTATCAGTTTATAAAGGCAAATATTGAAGTTGAGAGGTGAAGGGTGCATTCAAGGTCACAACCTGGGTTATTGCTTGAGCCAGAATTTTACATGTCATTCTTCTGACTCTATTCTTTTCATATTCCATAAGCCATTACCTTAATTTTGTGCCAAGATTTCATTATGTAACTACCTAAATACACAAAGTCTGTCAAATTCTGCTTGCAAAACTCAGTTTGTTTTTAGAGTGTAGAAAGGAATTATAAGATATAGATTGAATTTCTTACTCAAATGTATATTGTCTATGGCATCTTGGACAAATTTTCAATTATTCTTAGCTTTAATTTTCTTTTCTTTTCTTTCTTGTATTTATTTATTTTTTCTTTGAGACAGAGTCTCAAGTGTCACCCTGTGTAGAGTGTCATGACATCATCACAGCTCACAGCAACCACCAACCCTTGGGCTCAAGGGATCCTCTTGCCTCACTTTTTCTATTAAGAGTAGAGACTGGGTCTTTCTCTTGCTCAGGCTTGTCTCCAACTCGTGAGCTCAAGCAATTTACCCTCCTCAGCCTCCCAGGGTACTAGGATTATAGGTGTGAGCCACTGTGCCTGGCCTGAGACTTAACTTTCTTATCTAAAAAATATTCTCTACCTCATGGGAATTTTTAAGAGTTTAATACAGAAATATATATAGAGATATTATTGATAACTATAATATTTTGAGTGTCCACAAGTGTTTACATTTTTAGCAATTTATTTTTGGTCTAATTTTATGGATTTATTCATTTATTTATTCAACAGATATTTTACTTGGATGCGTACAATATACATTGCCTCCTGGCTAAAAACAAACTTCCTGATCTTATGGAGTTCATAATCTTTAAGCAGGTGATGGGGCATAAAATAAACTAATAAATAAATAATGTGAAGTATAAATTCCATGTGGAATAAATTCCTTGAAGAAAAATAAAGCAAGTAAGAGTACAAGGAAATGATTTAGATGAAGTATTATTTTATCAAGAGTGGTCAATTAAGTTTTCACAGAAACACACTTGAGGAAAGATAGAAAAGAATGGTGGGAGATGGCCTAGCAGGCATCCTCAAACTTTTTAAACAGGGGGCCAATTCACTGTCCCTCAGACTGTTGGAGGGCTGGACCATAGTTTAAAAAAAAGAATTATGAACAAATTCCCATGCACACTGCACATATCTTATTTTGAAGTAAAAAACCAAAACGGGAACAAATATAATCACACCACCTCATTGGCCCGCAGGCCACAGTTTGAGGACCCCTGGCCTAGAGACATTTGGGGAAAGAGGCCTTTTAGGTAGAGGGAACAACCAATTCAAAATCCCTGGGTTTGCTTATGTTTTTTAGGACCAGCAAGGAGCCTTGAGGGGCTAAGAATGAAGGTGAGTGCAACAGGTGTTGGGATAGTAGATTGCAGAGCATTGAGAATTCATAGTTGGAATTTTGGATTGTACTCTCAAGAAGACTAGAAGACTTCAGAGGGTTTGGAGCAAAAGAGTAACATGATTTGATTCAGATTTTAAAAGGCTCACTCTGGCTGCTATACTGAAAACAGAGTATTGGGCAAGTGTGAAAGCCAGAAGATGATGTTGGAAGCTCTTGCATTTGAAAGGTGGGGCCTGAAATAGAGTGCCAGCAACCGGGGTCAGAATCAAGATATATTTTGCCGGTGTTAGCATATACAGTAATAAATTCACTAGATAAGTTTAGAAATGAAGTAGAAATTTAAGTGATCAGCTCATTGATATATTTAAACTGGTGAGTTTGGTTGTGATCTCACAGGAAAGTATAGTGAGAGAAGAGAAATTGATGACAAAAGCCCTAGAATCCTGCAGCAGACTGTGGGGAATAGGAAGAAACTTCCAGCAAACTGAGAAGAATTACCATGAAGATCAGGACCAGGCAAGTGAAGCGGCGCATCAGGAAGGAAGGAGTGATCAGTTACTGCAGGTGGTCCTGAGCAGATGGGCCAGAGGAGTGGGACTTGACCATGTGATCAATCACTGTGGTGGTCACCAGGGACTGCAGGACTTTTAAAAGAGGAGAGTTTTGTTTTGGGTGGTTTTGTTTTGTTTTTGTTTGTTTGTTTGTTTTTGCTAAACAATAAGTATTTATTTAGCTTAGGAGCCCGAGAGATCAACAGTTCAGGTGGAGTTGGGCTGAGCAGTTCTTCTGGCTCACACACACGTTCAGTGGTCTGCTGACTATTGTCTGGGGCAGCAAGATTATGGAAGTATGTGGGCAAAGAGGAGTTCTGATGGAGATGCTAGACTAAAGCGGGGATGTGGCCAGGTGGGGTGGCTTATGCCTATAATCCTAACATTCTAGAAGGCTGAGGAGGCTTGAGCTCAGGAGTTTGGAGACTAGCCTGGGCCAGAGTAGACCCCATTTCTAAAAATAGCCAGGCATTATGGTAGGAGCCTGTAGTCCCAGCTACTTGGGAGGCCGAGGCAAGAGGATTGCTTTAGCCCAAGAGCAATCTACCCAGGATGACAAAATGTGACTCTGTCTCAAAAATAAATAAATAAATAAATAAATAAATAAATAAATAAATAAATAAATAAAGCCAGGTTGTTTCTTAGCTGGACACTGTATTACCCTTTACTCTTCCTATCTCCAAAACATTCTCTATTCTGCAACTGGAATTACTTATTCAAAACAAAATTCTAATAATGTTTCTGCTGCTTAAAAATTCCAGTGGCTTTTTAGGTCTTTCAGGATATTTATGCAGCCTTAACCTGTTCTCTAAAACTCTGTGGGTTTCAGCCATAATGGTATATTTCCTAGTACAATATTTTATTTTCTTTTCTCCCTTCCCTGCGGACTTAGGACTGCACAGTACCCCTCAGAGAATCTCACTGCAATGCCATGTTACATTTTTATGTGATCATGTAATTAATGAGGATCTCCTCTGGATGGAGTGAAAAGCTCTTGAAGGCAAGAACTCAGCATGATTACATTGCTGAACATATGTTCTCCTTACTCTGATTCACAGTGCATTATTGTAGATGCTCTATAAACGTTTGTTTGCGTGAATGAATGCAACCCAAGTTTTGTGATTCTTTTTTTCTCTAGAAACTGTGTGGTTATTTTTAAGCTTCTGAGAATACGCTTTTATAGGATTATTAAATGTTCCCTGTAATTACCTATTAACACTCCATATTCGATTAATAAACACACTGACACAATTAGAAAATAACTTAGAGAACAACAGAAACATCTAGCCCTTCCTTTTTTATCATTGTAAAATAAAACACTGGAAAGTGATTCCATAAAGATGAATTGTCATGAATGCTTACTTGTCACAGGATCATTGATGATCCTCACAATATACTGATTGCACAGAGAAGACTGATTGCTGTGGGCCAAGAAATAGAGGTTCACAAATGCCCCTCTTCCCTTTTAGCTCTCTCGGGATATTGCTGTCACTAGTCTATTTCTAAGGCCAGCCTCAGGTTAGGGCTCTCCACTATCAGGTTGGTGTTTTCTTTTCTTTCTTTTTTCTGTTTTTATTAAGCTTTCTATTTAGCAGAAAGGAAATGTAAAACATTTAAACAGACATGTCTGTTAAAAACATTGCTGATACAGTTTGGATATTTGGCAGCTCCAAATCTCATGCTTTAACAAGATTTCTAGTGTTGGAGGTGGGGCCTGGGGCAAGGCATTTGGGTTGTGGGGACCAATCCCTCAGAAGTGGCTTGGTGTCCTTCACACCATGACGAGCGAGTTCTCACTTCATTAGTTCACTCGAGAGCTGGTTGTTTAAGGAGCCTGGAACCTCCTTCTGACTCTCATGGTCCTTCCCCCACCCTGGGACACACCTGCTCCTCCTTCCCTTTTACCCTTGACTAGAAGCTCCCTAAAGCCTTCACCAGAGCACATCCCGGCACCATCTTGTGCAGTCTGCAGAACTGGGAGCCAAATAAACCTCTTTTCTTTATAAATTGCCCCATCTCAGATATTCCTTTATACTAACCCCCAAATGAACTAGTGCAATTGTGTAAGATTAATATAGCACTTTTCTTAAGAAGCCCTTAAAATCTTTTCAATTTGTGTGCGTTCAGAAGATGTGTATCCGAATCTCTATTTTAAAGAACAAGTATCTTGGGAGGTGCCTGTGGCTCAAAGGAGTAGGGTGCAGGCCCCAAATGCTGGAGGTAGCCGGTTCAAACCTAGCCCCAGCCAAAAACTGCAAAAAACCCCAAAAAACAAAAAACAATTGTCTTGTTGTTACAAAAAAAAATTATAAAAAAAGATGCAAATGACTATGCAGTACTACATATTTGGCTAGGCTAATTTACTTACCACAGAAACTAAATATCAGCCATGTGTATCTATTAATACTTCAACAACATCCAGCTAGGGATCTCTGTGTAGAATTGACTGGGAAGTCATGAAACAGTAAATTGTGCTGCAGAATATGTGAGAAGCAGAATCGAAGCATTAGACAGCTTGTTCAGAGTTAAAAACACATATCAAAAGACAAAGTTTGTTTAGTTTTACTTATAAATCTATAAGGTGTCCAATTTATTGCTTTTCATTAATAAATGTCATATCCAGTGTGGAGTTTGGGGGGGAGAGAAGCAATTCAATGACTTGACAACAAACATTTTAAAGAATGTTCCAAGAGAAACCATATACTTCAGGCTATTCAGAAACAGAAGTGTTTTGCGGTGAATATACTACAAAAGAATTTGTTAAAGCAATCACCTTTCTATTTAGTGATCTCCATAGCAACTGCACAATTACTCACATACAAAATCAGGCTTTGATGAAAGGAACAGTCAACTTTGTGAGCCTGGTGATTATATGTCTCTATCTTCTTTCCATGTAGGAGTGAAGCCAAATGTTTTGTGTCTAACTACGTTCTATGGATTATCTAATAAATATTTCATATGTTGTTTCGTTTAGTCTACATGTCAACCATTATTGTCACCATTATGTGGATCGGAAAACTTTGAGAGGGTTTGAATAACTTGACCATATCTGCCCAACTCCCCAGCATTTAAGCGTTTCTGTATTTCATGCTGATGAAAGCTCTTCTGAGAAAATGTTTCTGATCATCTTAATTTAAATATAACATATTTAAAATCACAATGGAACTAGATCATATTTTGCTAAACAAGATCTAAGTAACCCAGCACTGGAGCATTTCCATATTGTCTATTACCATACTGAGTGGAAACTCAAGCAGTGACATGTGGAACCCAGGGCCACCACCCATGCTGTGCATCATGCATCCTACACAGAGGCACCTGGCCAAGGGGACATGATAGGCTAAAGCTCATCACGCTCTGTGCCCTGCCTGGGACCCTACCTTAGTCCAGAAAAAAAGGACACTTTTCCTAATTGGATTGCTCAGATGGGGCACTCATTTGCAATGTTCTACTGTGTGTTAGCAGCATCTTCAGTTGACATCTTCTTGCATTGTATCATCCTCAGGAGGATGGGCTGTTGTACCAGGATGAATCCCTTGCTCCTAGGGACTCCCTGAGATTGGAAAAGTTCCATTGATTAGACACAGAAAGGTTATGCAAAGGTCAGAATTAGATAAAAAAGAATTCTTAATATCTGAAGTCATCATGCATAAACCTCATGTATTGGGAAGACAAAACTATGGATCCTGATATGTTCATTAATGAGGGTTCTATTATGTCTAAAATGTTTTGAATGAAAAATACTAAAAAATGTTCTAAAATTCCTTTTATATATTCAAATTGCTTTCAAGAGACCATTTAAATTAATAAGTTGATTAAGAATTTAGTGGAAACATTTTATGTCAAATCACATGAATATAATGGGGGAAACCTGATATGGAAAATAAGGTTTTGCCCTCTGGACAAAGATATCCTATCGCTAAATAGATTGTATATCTTTCCTTCCATTGAGTGTCTTTTAATTTGTCAAAAGTGAACACAGTGTGAGACAAAATATAAAATTTGATTTGTCATTTAGGCATTTGTGTCTTCAGAAATGGCCAAACTGCTTGTTTTGAGTAATGCCTTTTTATTAGTTTTGGGTGAGTGTTATTATTATCTTTAGTTGTTTAGTAGGAGAAATGAAGGTCCTAGGGAGATGAAAATCTAAGAACATAGCACATGAATTATGGCTTCTGCAAAATATATGTATTTTTCTCATCAAGTGGCCAACTTTTGATTTTCTTAAAGTGGGCATTGAAGATTCTTTGAAGGAGGAAATTTTTCCTTTGAGTAACTCATTTCTTTAATGCTCTCACCAGCCTTGGCCCACATAATGGAAAAAACTAGGACTATGACCTTGGTGAAGTTGGCAACAAACAACTGATCTTTCCCTACTGGTGTCCTATGACCTGTGTTGACTTGTATTTTTCAAGCTAAAAAATATGTCATTGAAGATTTCAGATAATTCCTGCTGATTCAGATTCATGGTAATATATATATGTATATGTGTGTACATATGTGTGTATATGGATATATATGTCATATGTTGTAAAAGTAAATATGTAGATAGAATTTGCAGAGGAAAGCACAGTGACTTCAGGTGCTCACGATGGGCCCGCTCTTACCAGTCTCTGAGGCTCTCACTATTTGACAGACATTGTGCACATTTGCAGCTGCACTTTTCCAGATCTACTGCCTTTGAATGATTTTCAAAGCTCTGAGCCATTACTAAATGGTCATGGAAAGAAATTAAACACAGAAAAAATTGGACAGACCCTCAGAAAAAGTTTCCCAGTTGTAAAAGCTATTAAAATGTGGAATAAATATCCACTCAGGGAGAGGATGGATGCCCATCTCTGAAGCTTTAAAAACAGGGCTAGACCAACACTTAGGGAAGAGAAATGAAGGCAAGATTAATTACTGGCAAGAAAGTGAGCTGGATGACATAACGATCCCCCCCCCCCCCCATGCTAATGCCTCTTTGATGTTTTCAAACTTAGTTTCCAAAGCAGATATTTGAATGTGGGTAGAAGACTCAGGTTTCAATGGAAAATTTACTATAAAAATTCAGAGATGAAGGCCCACATTGACCATGGAACATAATTGGATGGCCACCTAATGCATCTCCTGGCATACTCCGATTGTGGTTAGTCTTCTCTATCTGTATGTCTTACTTAGTCTGGGATTCTGTTCTCAGCTAGAGAATAACTCACAGTGGTTGAGGCTACCCATGGTGAATAAGACTGCACCTTTTGCATTTGTGAAGAATGGACAAACTTTATTTTCCTTACATTCTCTGTGTGCATACCTATAAATCCAACATAGCTGGATTGAAGGAACAGGCAGGCAGCTCTTTATCATTAAGAATGTGACCAATGTACTCATCCCTACTATGAAACTAATTTATGGCTTTCACATGAAAGCTATAACCCAGTTATAACCTAAGAATAGGGGGAAGGGGGAGAAGGAGGGGAGGGAGGGGGTAGGATGGGCAGAGGGAGGATGATTGGTGGGATTACACCTGTGGTGCATCGTACAAGGGTACATGTGAAACTTATTAAATGTAGAATATAAATGTCTTAACACAATAACTAAGAAAATGCCAGGAAGGCTATGTTAAACAGTGTGATGAAAATGTGTGAAATGGTCTATAAAACCAGTGTATGGTGCCCCATGATCGGATTAATGTACACAGCTATTATTTAACAATAAAAAAAAAAAGAATGTGATGAGAAAGGTTTGAACTGTCACCATCAACCAATGCCAGTGAAAAAGCAGATTTATAGGAGGTAGAAGTGACCTCTGTTTGCTGGTACTGTTTTGCTCTTTTTATCAGGTAACTACTGAGAGTGCAAGGGTTTACACATTAAATGTTTCTACAGTGAATCTCAAGTGAGTGAATAAAAAAGAGTTTAAATGAGATTTGTTGAATGTAAAGGTCTGTCTTTTTGTGCTTTCACTTTTAAATTGTTATTTACTTGTAATTTTTTTTTCATTTCAGCTTTCTTAATTCTTTTTTTTTTTTTTTTTTTTTGAGACAGAATGGACAGAGCCTTACTCTGTCACCCTCGGTAGAGTGCCATGGTGCATAGCATCATAGCTCAAAGCAACCTCAAACTCTTGGGTCAAGAGATCCTCTTGCCTCAGCCTTCTGAGTAGCTGGGTCTACAGGCACATACTATGATTCTTGGATAGTTTTTCTATTTTCAGTAGAGAAAGGGTCTTGCTCTTGCTCAGGCTAATCTTGAACTCCTGAGCTTACGTGATCCACCTGCCTTGGCCTGCCTAGTGTGCCAAGGTTACAGGCATAAGCCACTGTGCCCCTCTTGATTCTTTATTAGGCCACCTTCTTTGAGTTCTGCAGGTAATGCAAGAATTCCCTAGCATTTATTCACCCATTTCTTAACCTTTTCTGAGTAGATTACAGAAATGATATTGTGGAAATACATGAACATCAGTATATTTGTCTAAAATTATTCAATAACTAAAATAGGGATTTTTAGCAAGAGCACTTTGGATATTTCTGGCTATTTAATGTAAAATTAGCAAAAGGGCTTTTATAACTAAATTACATATAAAGGTATATGATTATTGGCTTTTTAAATATCTGGGTAAATCATAATATGTGTGTCTGTTTCTCTTGTCATTTGCAGCTCACAGGAATCCTGTAATTAATATGCATGAAAAAGTTTCTAGAAGTTATGAGATGAACAACTGCTTATTTTATATTCCCTTTCTTAGAGTTCCAGAATTAGAAGAAATATAGAGCAAATGCACTTCCACCACAAGTGTTAGCACGTAATATATACATTTATGTGAAGCAATGAACAACTATTTTATATGGCAGTAGTCTAAATATAACATGAATCTGTAGTTTGAGTATGCCAAAATATTTAAAATCTATCACATATTCTCAGGTCTCCTGAATCTCTCCATCATACCATTCAGAATTTCATAATCCAAAGACTAAGACAGAAAATGATTCTGTAGGGACTCAAGTCACCCCAGAGTAAAACGTTAAGCCAAGATTATCTCAGATCCCAGTGGATCTGATCTGCCCATGAGACAAGAAGTAGCCAAAATATTGTTTCTTAATGACAAGGTTGAAGTTCAGGATAGAAATGTAAAGCTGTTCAGACATTCAGAGGAACAAATAAATCACATTGAAAAGATAGAGAATGCAGTTTCCAGTGGGACAAAAATGAAAAGACAGATGCTGATAAAAAGCAAAAAAAGGAGATGTAGGCTAGTTGGGGTGGTGTGGGCTTGTCAGACCTGGAAAAGGTATCAAGTCATAAATTGTATAGGGAAATGATAGCAGTGTCTTGACATAACAGTGGGGAGAAAAGCTTATCTACTCAGGAGGACCTGAGTTCAAGGTCTGCCTTCATCCCTCACTGGTTGTATGACATTGGATAAATTCTTTCTCTATCCCAACCTTCCAATTTATAACTATGAATTCAAAATTTTGAATTAGACATGAAATGCCTGCTTGCTGCTTGATTTTAATCTGCAGTGGCATTCTTCCGGGTTATATCAGTAGTGGAAAAAATAATAAGACTTTATGTTGTCATTTACCCCACTGATATAGGTCTTATTCTTGGTAATTTCATGAGAACATAGAATGTGAATGACATAATCTTGGGTTGTGAAGAAGGGCTCATTTTATCAGACAAGATCCTGCTTTTCAAATCTGCACTTGAAGGTTGCTTATTTGACTAAACTCTGGTATAGAGAAAGTACCAGCTTCAGCATTATGACTGTGGTACAGTGTTTTTTAGCTTTTTGTATCTCGTGGCACACTTGAACCCACAGTTAAACTTCCATGGTACACTAATATTGCCTTGATCAAAAGAAAAAAAAAAAAAGAGTTTAAAAAAAAAAAGAATGTTCTTATTGGGCTTTGAACTACCTTTGAAAATAATTTAATAATGATCTTTAAAGATTTTCACAGCACACTTAATACTCTCATAGCACACCAGGGTGCCACAGCACACCAATTGAAAAATCCCTGTTGTAGTATGTAGGAGAGAAATTGAATCAGAAAGAAATAGATGTTCAACTGACTTAGAGAAATACTGAAAAAGTGAGCTAATAATGCTTTCTGGGACCATTTAATTTGACTAAAATGATGAAAATATTAACAGTAATGGGAATCCGAGTTAAAATTAGCTATATTTTTCTCAGGAATACATTATTTGTGACATTTTATTTCAGTTGATCTTCCAAACCAGGAAACATTTCTAATATCATTAATTACTACCAAAGGTGGAACAGAGGATTTGCTCTTTTCACTCATTTTTTAATATTTCTCAACTATGTATCTGTGTGCACATATAACATATAGTATAGTACCTAAATTAGCAAATTAAAGATTAACTAAAAGTCTGGTATCTCGGTTTTCAGTCAGTAATTTTCAAATATGCTAGTTTCTTAGTGAGTAGAACCTGGTATAGCAGAGCCCAATTTTGTTTCCAGTTCCAAAGAATTCCTACCAATTTCCCACCAGAAATACAGCATACTCTACTAGCCTGCAAAGTATGAGGGCAAAATGCTATGAGTGATTCTTCCCCCATAGAGAGGCAAGGCCTTGTTTTCTGGGTTGGCTGCTTTAGAAGGTTGAGTTGCATGGACTCACATTTTAAGAGCCATGTTTTGACTACATCATAGCTGTAGTTTTTCAGCATCTTCTATTAGAGGTTGGCTCTTCTGCAAAGTTTAAATGTAAATTCAGATGAATGCGGGCTTTTTAAAGATAAGGCTGACATGTGTTGTAGTGACATTGAGGTAGGATTTGTTGCATTTTCTTTACAACTTATAGTCTCAACAAATCTTTTGAAAATCCTCTGGCCTCCTTTCTTTTGGTTAGAAACATTTTCCAGCTGGAAGATAGATACACTGACTTTTTCAAGCATCCTGCCGGTTTCTAAACATAATGGTCAGGCTGATGTCTATGACACAGTTTATTTAGTCTTTTTCTTTGATTCTATATGTTGTTTTGTGCCTGTCTCGCTTCTTAACTCAGGGGAACAAAAATGTCCTGGCCAACTGCCATCTGGTAAAGCAGCTGCTTTTGGCTCTGAGGAGACTGCAAGTGGGACTGGGCAGTAGGACTTTACTACTCCTGAGACTCAAACGCTCCTTTTGCCGTTAATAGATCAAGATGTGCTCTAATTGAGGAAAGTTGAAAGTCCTTTACATTCCTTATCTTTATTCTCATTGCTGCCCCATTTGATACCATTGACCGGGCTTTCCTTAAAATTACTTTTCTTTGGCTTCTTGATAACGTTATTCCTACTTGAATTACTGATGACTACTTTTATGAGTTTTCCTAATCTCTTCCTTTTAAAATATACTGTTCTCTACATTGTATCTTTCTTTCTTGGTCTCACAGTTTCATGCTCTGTTCTTTGAGCCAGCAGTTACCAGACTTTAAGCTAGTGGCTTTTCAAATTTGGCTGCATTTTGGGACTTTGTAAATTGGGATGCCTGGGCATTAGCTCCCAAAATTCTAACCTAATGTTTCTGGAGTAGGGGTTACAGTCTGTACTTTTAATATACTTTATGGATGATTCTTAGGAGCTTCAGGTTTGAGAATCAAGACTTTGCATGAATCTTATCTGTGTTCCAAGCTGATTTAACCATTGATTTCTGAGTCTTTATTCTTAGCCCCAGCTTATTATCTAATCTTCAGAATATCCCAATTTCCATTGGGATTATCCATAGCCATTTCAAATTTAATATACTCTATCAAACTCTTTATTCAACCCTATCGATTCCATCCACAGTCGGTCACTCTTTTATCTCTTCTGATAATGCTGCCTCCTGAATCAAGAGCAGCACCTTCTTACCCTCATCTGCTTGGTCTCCTTTTCCTTGATTCTTCTAATCAATCTTCAGTACATACCTGTGATGGTTAATTTTCTGTGTGAGCTTGGCTGTGCCACTGTGCCCAGATATATAGTCAAAAACTATTCTGAATGTTTCTGTGAAGGTGTTTTTGGGATGAGATTAACATTTATGTCAGTGGTTGTTGAGTAAAGCTGGTTGCCTCCAGGAATGAATTAACAAGCTGTGGTATATGTATACCATGGACTATTATTTAGCCATTAAAATAGACTTTATATCATTTGTATTAACCTGGATTAAAGTGGAACACATTCTTCTTGGTAAAGCATCACAAGAACAGAGAGGCAAGAATCCAATGTACTCAATCTGATATAAAGGCATCAGATGAGCTAATACAAGGGGAGTAGAGGAATGAGGAGGGAGGAGCAGTGGGGGGTCATGGCCTGTGACACACCTCTTGAGGGCGGGACACAATTATAAGGGGGACTTTACCTAACAAATGCAATCAGTGTAACCTAATTCTTTGTACCATCAATGAATCCCAAGCAATAAATAAATAAATAAATAAGTCTCTGAAAACCTAAAAAAGAAAAAAATGCAGGTTGTCTTCCATAATGTGGGTGGGCCTCATCTTGATACTGTTGTTTTAGTTTCTTGGTATGGGTGATTTGAAGAATAAATCTGTGAACTACAGATCAGTGGTAAGACAGGATTTATTTACAGAAAAGAATACAAAACACTAAAGCTCCCTGTAGGGAGAGAAAACCCAAGTTGGGAGAGAAAAGCTCTCTCTGTCTCTCTCTGTCTCTCTTCCCCGCTCTTTGTCTTGGAGTAAATATAGATGCATGGGTTCCTTCTATATGAGGCGACAAAATGAATGGACACAAAATGAATGTATTAATGAATGGACACAGTCCCTTCCCCTGGGGCGAGGTGAATGAATGTATTAATGAATGGACACAGTCCCTTCCCCTGGGGCGAGGTGAATGAATGTATTAATGAATGGACAAAGTCCCTTCCCCTGGGCGAGGTGAATGAATGTATTAATGAATGGACACAGTCTATTCACAGAGTTGAGGCCTAGGAAATGTAATGAAATTGACCTAGACATAGGAAATGGGGGTTCCATATTCAGTCATAAGTGCAAAGGGAAGGAAACACCAAGTCTCCCCACCAGTGGTCTGGCCCCTTTGGCTATTGGAGCCTTCGGTGAGGGTGGTAGAGATGGGAGGGGTGGCACCTCCCCCTTGCCTACCCTCCAGCCTCTGGTTCCTCTGCCAGCTACCACTGCACTAACACCACCAAGGTGGAGGGGGCAGGTCCTCCTGCTCAGCTCTGCTGAGCTGGCTGGGGTGCCACCTGTTCTGTATCAATTTGATCAGTTCAACGACTGGAGAGAACAAAATTCTGACCTATCCTGAGCAAGAGGGAGCTCTGCTAGGAGACAGCTTTCAGACTTGAACTGTGGTACCGAGTTCTTCCTGGGTTGCCAGCCTGCCATCTCACCCTGCTGATTTGGGACTTGCTAGCTTCCGTAAACACATGAGCCATTTCCATAGAATAAACACTACCCCCCCAATACACACACACCCCCTATTGGTTCTGTCTGCCCTGATGACCCTGACTAATAGACATACCTATTTATCTCTTCCTTCCATTTTTACTACTCCAACCTCAGTTGTGGCCCCCATCAATTTTTGCATGCATTATTCCAAATGGTGCCTCACTATTACCAGTTTTACTTCCATTCATCAATTCTCCATACTACCGGAACATGATTTTCCTAAATCAGTAAGTTTGTTGATACTATTATCCTGACACTACTTAGAAATCCTGAGTGTTACTAGAAGGAGTAAACTCTAAATCCTTTGCACATAAGATATCTCACATCTGTTTTGAAGTGCTGGCCTCATTTAATTCCCAACCTTCTCTTCTCATACCAGTGCACACACTCGTACACACTCATGTGCACACACTTGTACATATACATGTACACACACGTGCACATACACACTTCTTTAACCAGAAAACCATTGGTACTACCTTAAATTTGCATGTTCTTCTCTACTCCATGACTTTGTGTATATATTTTTCCTTCACTGTCCTTCCTTTGCCTTCTGTCTACACAATGAACTCCCCTCACCTTTCTAAACTAGCTCAAATATCGCCTTTCCTCAGACCTGCACTTCCTGAAATTAACCTGAAAGCAATCATCTTTTCCACTTCTGTGCTCCTATCACAGGGTATGATTGAGCTCAATGATTAACATTTATCAAACATTTACTATGAGTGAGGCAATAGGCTGGTGCAGTGGCTCACTCCTGTAATCCCAGCACTCTGGGAAGCCAAGGCAGGTGGATTGCCGGAGCTCAGGAGTTCGAGACCAGCCTCAGCAAGATTGACACCTTGTTGAATAGATAAACTAGCCGGGTGTTGTGGCAGGCCCCTGTAATCCCAGCTACTTGAGATGCTGAGGCAAGGGGATTGCTGGAGTCCAAGAAACTGAGGTTCCTGAGAGCTATGACGGTATGGCACTCCACCCAGAGCAACAGAGCAAAACTCTCTCAAAAAAAAAAAAAAAGAGTGTGGCAATAATTATTCCATGTTATCATTATTGTTCACATTTTAGGAAACTGAGGTTTGGATTAACACAGCAACTTGACTTAGGCCACAAAACAAATAGATGGCAGGTATAGGTGTTGCATGACTCCAAAGCCTATGTTCTTACTTGCTATACTAAAGTGCCTTTATTATATCATCTACTGTGTCACATATAATCACTTATTTTATAGCATGTCTTCTTACTGAACTACAGGATCCTTCCTGTATTACAAAATGTCTGGCAGATTAAATGAAGAATTGGATTAATAGTAATCTGTTATCATACTGAGATATTTCTGTAATGAAAATTTTTATGTATTTAACTTTCATTTACAAATTGTCTGAACCTTAACAATTATATGTTAAATCATATTTTATTCTTTAGTAACTTAGAATCACAACATTTCAGAGATAGAAAGAAATTTTAAGGTCATTTAATATAACCCACCCATTATATACATTTATCAGGTAAGGACTAGGAAAGTAGAAGGATTACCCCAAGTCATAGCTAATAGATAGCAGATCAAGAAGGAGTTCCTGAGTTTCCTATGTCTCGATTCTGTTATTCTCTGCTTATACTTTTAGAGATGTGATATGTCCTTTCAAATATTTTGGATCTCAGTAACATATTGCATTAAATATTAATGTTAAAAAAATCCCCTAGTAGCTCACCTTTTATGGATATTTAAGCTGTTACACAGCTCTCATAAGAAAACACATTTAATTCAAAACACTTGTGCATACTAGCTTACTAAGATTTACTTCAGAGTTAACTTTTGGAAGTTTTTGCTAAAATCATTTTATGAATGTTAAAGAGACCACTTTGACGACATCCTATATAAAACATAGAAGTTGCTCATCTAAATAAATTTTAAGGTAGCCTAAATCATGCTCTTTAATCTCTTTAAGATATAATATTGTCTCTTTACAGCGTGAGGCCCTCTTAATTTCAGAATATTTGTCAAATGACTAATGGATAACGAGGCAATTCCCACTTCCACTGCAGGGCTCGGTCATCTATTATCATCATAAAAACCCTTCCACTGCCACAGGCTGAAGAAAAGCAAAGCCATCTGTCACACTTCCAGACTGTAATGGTCCAACCAAAGTAATTCCAGTTCTTTCTGTAAGTTTTAAATGTCAGTCTGTCTTGCACTGAAAACTCATAAAATCTTTCCCTTCCAGAAATACAAAATCACAGGTATCAAATCATTCTGTTCATTTCCAGCTGCAGAATCTGTTAATTTCATGCAGCACTGGTATTTACTCTGCCAAAGGTGGAGGATAATTGCTTAATAAAGACTCCCCACGGCAGGGTATTTCATATACTCACTATAGCAATCTTTAGGCTCCAGGTGACTTATAGAAGATCAATAGACCTGCCAAACTGGAAGCCCAAGAAACATATTTCTCTCTCACTTTTTCTTTTCAGTTAGAAATTACAGAGCATGCACAAAGGATTTCTCTGGGCTCGAAACAGAGCCCAAGGGAAAATGTTGACAGTAGAAATACCACTTTCAGGAGTTTTTTTTTTTTTTTTTTCTTTATCACACTATACATTATTTCACACCATCTTTTCATTATTCATCTTGCAACATACCAAAATGTGTTACATTTTCCCTTAATTCTAAGCCAACCATTCTGCTCTTCTGGGACACCAGGCACTTGAAAAGTTTAGCTGGGGTTTATTTATGCATTCATTTCTTTGGTTAAAAGAAAAACTGAGAAGGAACTTCTGAATTCTCCTTTCACAGCTGTGCTTAGACTTATAGAAAACCAAAAATCTGAAGCAATAAAATTTATAGACTTATAAATCACGTACCATTTCCAGAGCCTGAAACATTATGAACATTAAGAAGTTTGATGAGGAGATGTTCATTTATTGGTTCACATGAATGTGTTAGTCTACTTAGGTTATCACAAAACTTCTTTGGGTGCCCTAACGGGTCACTCAGGTGACTTTATGCTCACGCATTCACACATCACTTTGACAAAGCAAAGGTTAAAGACAACAGATATTACCTGTGTGAGAGAATATGTAGGCTGCAGTAATATTTCTTTGGAAATCTTTTTCCTAAAGAAAAAAAAAAAAGAAAGAAAGAAATGAAAAGCAGCCCCGAAATGGTTCTGGGCTCCAATTTGATTTTATTTCAGAATTGCTTATGTTACTAAGATTTATGAGTGTTGCTTCCCGTGAAAGAATGGCATATCCTTCAGCTTTCATTGTGAACTTTAATGGAAATAGTGTGCTTTTATGGAATAAAACCTCTCTGAAGCTCTGCCTAGAGCTGTTTTAAACCAGAACCTCTACACTATGTCTGGAAAATCACTAACAGAGAAACAGACACGAAGGAAGTAGATCTGGTTATTCAATCTTCTTTCTGAAACTTCCTATGCAAACTTCTTGCTAGGATTTTTATTCCATGGTAGATGCAGAGTACAAGTTATTTGCATTTTAGCAAGTTATCCTGTGTGTTATTTATATCCTATATCTGTTTCAGTTGTGTATTCAACAGCTGCTTTCCACATGACCATTTAAGGACCTGTCAAAAAGCAAAACCTTTTAGAGATAAAGTCTTATAAAACTACAGTTAAACCTCCCCTATACAATAAAAGGCACGAGGGAGCTGCTATCTCAAATAATGGATAGTTCTAGCTATTTGACCTTATAAGCTTACTAGGATTTGACACAGCAGATGTACCTTTCAAGTTAAGTTTAAATGAAATAATTAAACCTAGCTGATACTTCCAGAATGTCATAGTGGAGGGCTAGGGTAGAACACGCTCTTTCTGCGGCTATCTGAGAAATAAGTTTTCCTCCAAGATTTTCATTATTTTTGCTTCAAAATTTTCTTCAATTCCACATTATTTTTAATTCAAGCTAATTTCTGTTTACTCTATATAGTCATATCTATTTGCTGAGAATCATAGCATCTTAGATTTGTCACAAATGATCCTTACAATTTCCCCAATAAGTTAATAGCCATTTCTGACAGGTTAAATATGTAGGATATAGGTCTAAAGAATATTAATTTTCAATCTCGATTAAGAATAAATATTAATAATTAGTTGAATTAGATACAACTTTTATTTTCTATATTAGAATTATCTGTATTTCTCAGAACAGCATATGAAATTTATAATATCAAATAAATCCAACAGTTATTGATACAAACTTACATAAAAATTTAGAAATCTGTCTGTTTTGTATTTCTTTTTGACCTTATATAACATAGTTGCTATACTATTATATAATAGTACCTACCACACAGGGGAAATTCAAGGTAAAACATACTATGTTAATATTTTATCTTCTAAATCATTTGTCTCCCTTTTATTTATAAATTGGGGAGTTTAGTTTAGATTCTCATTATTTTCTAAATTTTACCTTACCTTGATCAAACATTTTGTAAGCAAACTGGGAATTTTTGCCTCATAAAATTCCTTTTTTCCTAATCTATCTGTCCCTATACCTGACACCTGATACCTTAATTTAGTTTGCTTTAGATTGGATTCAAGGTCTTTCTTTCTCAGCTAAAAATAATAAGTGAATGATTTTTGTGTATTACTACCAGATATATTCTGGAAATCTAAAATATTCCAGATTAAAGTTCAATAAATCAGAGAATGTATTTGGCTGAGGCAAAAGAATTACATATAGATTGCATCTTCTCCCAGTTGTGGTACTTCTTTTTAGTTTGAAATTATCCAAAACGAAATTAAGCAGAAGACATATGATTAAATGGTGAAATATTTCAACATTTCAGAATCACTTTGGCATGATAATTTGAAATTATCAAAAAAGAAATTAAGCAGAAGACATATAATTAAATGGTGAAATATTTCCACATTTCAGAATCACTTTGGCATGCTTATTTCATTTATTAACATACATAACATATTCAAGGGGAAGAAGTTGTACACTTGTTTACTTCCTGAAGTTCGTGAGACACAGCAGACATATCTCAGTGGAAAATAATTTTATCTGAAAGTTGTGCTTGAAGTATAAGTGATCTTAAAAATGTGATTGTTTTTCCATATGTAGTGGTTTGAAAGGTGGCACCAAAAAGATATATGTATGTCCTAATCCCTGGAACCTGTGACTGTTACCTTACTTGGAAAAAGGGTTCTTGCAGCTGTAATTAAGAAAAGATCTTGAAAAGAGAAGATAATCCTAGATTATCCAGGTGGGTCCTAAATCCAAGGACAAGTGTTCTTAGAAAAGAAAAGCAGGAGACCTGAGACGGAAAAGGAAAAAACATAGGGAAGCAACGTGAGGATGGAAGCAGAGCAGAGACCCAAGTGGCCGACAGCCAAGTCATCCAACCACGCTGGAAGCTGGAAAAGGCAGAGAATAGTTACTCCTATAGAACTTCCTCAAAGAGTACAGTCCCGATGACATGGTGATTTGGGACTTTGGAACTCCAGAACTGTGACAGAATGAATTTGTGTTGCTTTAAGATACTCAGAAAATGGTGGCTTGTTACAGAAGTCAGAGGAAACTAATGCACGTCCACCATATGAACTGAGTAAACCCATGGGACCACAAATTCCAAGAAGCAAAGTCTCCTAAGATTTTGTCAGTTGCTACATTTTGTGCAGCTGGCTGGGTGAGGCCGAGTATCCAGGCACATAACTTATCACAAAAAAAAAAAAAAAAAAAAAAAAATACTGTTTCCCAGTCTCTTTTGCAGCTGGATGCACCCAGGGGCTAATTTAGAGCCAAAGAGATGAAAGCACATGAGAAATGCAGCTACAAGGATCCAGGAGGAAGCATGGTGACGGATGAGCAGGAGCCACCAGCTTTTATGGAAAATAGATCTGTTTTGTTTTGGTGCAAGATGAGTACAGAGTAAAAATGGAGCAACGGCAACACAAAAGCATTTATACAAGTCCTGAATAACTACAAAGACTTTTCTGTAAGAGAATTACATGCTTGCTTTCTTTTATGCTGGAAGCAAGGTAGACTTTTATCACACTAAACATAATTCTAAACTAAAACACAAGATAACTGGCTCATGATATGATATATGAATTGAATTAATTCATGTAATAATTCAATATAAATATTTTATATCCAATAGCATTCTTGGAGAAAATGAGAAAAGGAATTTGCTTGAAATATTTACCAATTGAAATATTTTTGTGCCCTGTCTCCCACTCATCTCCACATGAAGAGACAAAATATTATCTATTTATAGGAATTTAATGGAAATATATACATTTTATTTATATTTCTCTGCCTTCTACACAATGTTTTTATTTATTGCTTTTAAGATGTTCGGTAAAAGGTCTAAAAATCAAAGCAACAACTCTATTTTTCCTGAAAGAATGGTAAGTACATTAATTCTTACTATTTCAGCTCTATAATCAAATTTTTCCTGTGTTTATTATCCATAAATGCACCTTGTCTGAACACATTTGAAAAATTAAAAAAAAAAATGAAAACACGACTTAGCAGTTTCTCCAGAGGATCTATCTGCTACTTTTGTAAAAATTGTGCCTTACAAAATTAAATTGTTCCATCCTTACTTTTATCTATGCACTATTTAATTAATATCTGTTGCATTGATTTGTATTTCCCAATTAACCCCTCCAGAATAGTTTCTTCCAGCAATACTGAGTGATTGTTGCATATTCAGGAATTTAAATAAATTCTATATCCTACAATTCATCTGTTATCTTTATGAAACGTAGACTAAATCATTCCTGACAGATGGTATGTCACTAAAGATCTTCATAGATCTAGAGAAGACCATCCTTTTCAATTGACCATTCTTGGGGCTATTTTCTCCAGGTGGATTACTGGAATAAGACAATTGATGTACACCTCTCAGTGAAGTTTCTGTGGGAAAGGCTGGGACTTAAGGGATAAAGTAAATTTTCCTCTCTCTGGCATTTTGCTCCCCGTTTAGGACTCATAATCATCTTTTCATCGTCAAGATTCAAATCAGTGAAGAATTTCCTGATCTGGCCAAGCAGAATTAATCATAACTCTTTTGTTTCACCACTGAACATAATTGTGGCACTCTTCTTACAAATTCTACTTCTGAATGGGAAATTAAAAAAAGAGCAATACACAGAGTTCTAATACATGGTACTTTCTAAAGCATATTAATATTTCTGAAAAACTTCCTTTAACAGAATCCTTGGTGTCTCTTTAGGACGACAGCTCCAAAGGATGGTTTCTAAGTCCTGAAGAAATAAGGAAAATGCATGCCAAGATTTTTGTGGGAGTGAAGCTACCCTGACAGGTAGGCTAGTTGGTGAGGATATCTAGGATACACCTTGGGATGGCCAATTTCTTTGTTGACTGCATTGAGATATACTTTATACACATACTCAGGTACACAAGAACATTTTGATAGCTCTAAATAATTCAGTCTTCATTGAAAAATGGCTCTGGATGGATTCATTCAGTATGAATAAATTCAAGAAAAATGGAATTTCAATTTTTTTTGTCCAGGGTTTTTCAGAGAGAATAAAAGTCATAAACAAGTCTGAACACATGCATAATGTTAGAGTCTTTTAGATCAAGCTAGAGATCATTGCAATGGGCCCACACTTTTTTGGTTCTTTATACTGGTTGAAATCACTAAGTAGATATTAAGAATGGCAGTACTTAGAGTGTGGCCTTGAATCTCATGATTTATATCTTCTTTAGATCTTTTTCTTCAGAAGTTTTCCTGTGTCCAATCAGTGTAATTTCCACTTTTCAAAATTTATTAAGACAAGGTCCTTGTCTGGTTTCAGCAATCTGTCCCACACAATTAGTAGTAATTTTTATTTTCTATTATAAAGCCATTGATTACTTTTCCACATCAGTCTCTAAGTGAACTGGACATTAAAAATACATTCTTGTCAAGTCACACAGAGCAACGTTGAGAGTTACTTTGCAGCAAAGCACTAGTGATGTTGACCTTATTTATTGCTCAACTACTTTAATGTAAAATTCAGTATGGTCAGTTTCATAAAAATCAGGGCAAGAGTGCAAATAGACTGCTCAATTCACTCCCTACCACAAGAAATGGACATGCGTTTTCAATTCCAACTAAGCATTTAACATCTGTATGCTCTGGCCTTTCCAAAAACCTGACAAAAATGTCATCAATGAAACTGAGAAGAAAATATTTCTGACAGACATTTTCTTTGGCTTTCCTGGTATTCTGCTAGCCAAGTTCAAAAAGGAAAAAAAAAAAAAAAAAGAAAAGAAAAAAAAAGAAACACTTTCCCGTAATTTCCAGATATTTACTTTTTTTAAAAAATGAGGAAATTTTAAATCAATCACAGAAGACAGCATTCCAAAATGAGCTGCTGTAATAATCAAAACTAAAGAATAACTTATGATCTTGGCCACCGCTATTAGCCAGGGTGCTGAGTTGGCTTTGAAATATTAGGAAGAACAAAATGAAGGGTCCTTAACAGTGTTTAAAATTCCCTGTACTACTTGACAACTTAAAATGTCAAATTTATATTTTTCAGGGTGAAAGTTTAAGTAATAAACTTAAGGATAAAACACTGCAAAATTGCTCTTCATCTTAGATGTAGTCATTTATAAAAAGGAAACTCAGATTTAATGTTGCATATTATGTCTAGGTTTTTGGGGTAAAAGATGTTTATTAGCTCAACCACATAACCATATAGCTGCATTACTCTGCAGTGCCTGCCATCATGAATGTGAACCCAAGAGATTCAGAGCTAGAGTGTCTTATTTAACTAAAGAGTCCTTCTGCATGGTGACAACTCTCTCCTAACCCACAGGAAAAAGTGGAATATGTTTGCTAATATGTAATGTGAGCAAGAGATGATGTGTGTTGATCAATAAATGGCCTACCAATTAAGTCTTACATATCCTCTGCCACTCTTCTTGGTTGCATAGGATATTTACAATTCATTCACTACACCGGAGCAATGTATAGGCCTAAAAATAGGAAAATTAAATTATTTAGTTTTTCTATTTATTTTGTAATTGCTTATTATGGAAAATTTCAAACATATCCAAAAGTAAACAACTATATAATGACAAGGTGCACAGCTTCCAATACATGCTCAATCTTCCTTCTCTATTCCCTATTCCCTATTATTTGAAAACAAATCTCACTTAACATATCACTTTATCTGTAAACACTTCAAGTTTCATTTCTATAATATAAAGACTTTAAGAATATATAACCACCATATTAATATCAACCCAAATAAATTAATGACATTTTCTTAATATTATCAAGTATGTTGTCAAAGTGTCAGTATTCAAATTCTTCTGATTTTCTGATAATTTAATTTCAAAATTTGATTGGTTTGAGATAAGATCAAACAAATTTTATACATTATTATTGATTGATATTATCTAAATCTCAATGAATCTACAGTTTCCTCATTAATATCTCTGTCTTTCTCCAGGAATCATAGAGATCTCCAACAAACTCATCTTGAAGAGAAGTTTACCAAGATCTATAATAATCAAACTGTCAAACACCAAAGACAAAGAAAAATTCTGAGAGCTGCAGAAGAAACACATCACACACAAGGTAGTATCAACTTGACTATCAGTATGTTTCTCAGAAAAAACCCTATAGGCCAGGAGAGATTGTCATAATATATTTAAAGTACTGACGGAAAAAATAACCAATAACCAAGAACATTTTATGCAGTTAATCTGTCTCTTAGAAATACGGAGAAAAAAAAAAACTTCCAGACAAACAAAAGCTAAGAGAATTCATCACCACTATATCTGCTTTACAGGAATAGCTATAGAAAGTTTTCTAAGCTGAAACAAATGGCTACTAATTAATAACATAAAATATACAAAAAACATAAAACTCAATGGCATGAGTAATATAGAGCCATAATAATAATACTCCAGGACTATAATTATCTTCTGCAAAGCAATTTTATCAATAGTACTAAGGTTAGTACACAAAACTATTATAACAACTGTAGCCAAAATAAATTATAAAAAGGTATACATCACAAATTGATGTAAATTCTGGCATCAAAAACATAAAATGGGGAATAGTAAAAGTGTAGAGTTACTATTTGCAATGAAAATTATGATGTTAGTGGCCTGACATAGTATGGAACAAGTATAAGATGTTCTATGTAGGCACAATGATAAACATAAAGCAAAAATCTTTAGTATAAGCATAAAACTGAAACAGAAAGGATTCAAAGCATATCATTACAGAAAACCATCAACCCATAAAGGAACACAGCCAGAGAGAAAGAAAGAAACAAAGTATCTACAAAATAACCTCAAAACAATTAACTAATAGTACTAAATATTAATCCATCAATGATTATCCTGAATGTAAATTAAAAGACATAGACTGACTAAAGGGATAAAAAGCAAGACCTAACTACATGCTGCCTACGAGATATTCACCTCATGTTTAAAACCACCAACAAGCTGGCAGTAAAGAAGTAGAAAAAGGTATTCTACACAAATGGAAATTTAAAAAACAGTAGGGGTAGCTCCATTTATATTAAACAAAATATAACTTAAATTGAAAACTGTACAAATATACAAAGAAGGACATTATGTAATAATAAAGGGATCAATTCATAAGGAAGACATAACAATTGTAAATATGTAGGCACACAACATCAGATCACTTAATACATAAAATAAATACTAAAGTTTATGATATTTTTTAATAGATAGATTGTAATATATTATTAGTAGTAAATTTTACTGTTACCTTCCACAATGGATAGACCACCCAGACAGAAAATTAATTTAAAAAATTGGACTTGAATAACACTTTAAACTAAATGGACTGAACAAATATATACAGAACATTCTGTCCAATAACAATAGAATGTACATTGTTCTCAATCATACATGCAACATTTTTCAGGATAGTTCACGTTTTATGTCAAAAAAAAAAAATTATTAACAAATTAAACAAGATTCAAATCCTATCAAGGATCTTTTCCAACCACAATGGTCTGAAACTAGATCTCAGTAACAGAAGTAATTACATTGTGAATTAGAAAATTCACAAATACGTGGAAATTAAACATATTCCTGAACACTTGGTGGTTTAAAGGAGAAAAGGGACTGAGACAAAAGAAAATGGTAATATAACATACCAAAACTTATGGAACATGGCAAAAACAGTTCTGAAAGAAAAATGTATTGCAATAAGTGCTTACATTGAAAAAGAAAAAAATCACAACTGACTAAATATTACTCTTTGAAGAAATGAAAAAGAAGGACAAATTAAGCCTAAAGTTAGCAGAAGGAAAGAGATAGTAAAAATCATAACTGAAATAAGTAAAACAGAATTTAGAAAAACAAGAGAAAGAAACCAGTTAGTTTTTTTGGGAAAAAAAAAAAAGTCACAAATATTTAGCTAAAGTAAGAAAAAAGGGAAGATTCGGTCCCTTTTAATTTTTTCTTTAAACTGTTCAGGAATATGTTTAATAAAATCAGAACTGAAAGAGAAGACAGTATAACTGATACCACAGATATACAAAGGATCAAAAAAGATTACTATGAACAATTACATGCTAGCAAATTGGTTAGCCTAGAAGACATGGATAAATTCCTAGACACATACAGCCTTCTAATACTGAATCATGAAGAAATAGAAAATCTCAACACTCTAATGATGAGTAAGGAGATTGAATCAGTAATAAAATGTCTCTCATTAAAAAAGGCCCAGGACCTGATGATTAGATTGCTAACATCTACCAAACATTTATAGAAATAATATTAATGTATCTCAAACCTTTCAGAAAATCAAAGGGGAAGAAATAAATCCAAACACTCTTAATAAGGCCAGTGTCACAGTAATATCAAAGCTGGACACTATGAGAAAAGATAATTACTTACTAGTATTCTTGATGAACATAGATGCAAAAATTCTCAACCAAATACTAGTAAAAAAAATTCAAGGACACATTAAACAGACTATTCATCATGATCAAGTGATATTTATCACTGATATGCAAGAAGTGTTCAATCTATGCAAATCAATAAACGTCACACATCACATTAACAGAATGAACGACAAACAATATGGTTATCTCATTAGATACAGAAAGCATTTGACAAAATCTAACATGTTTGCATGATTAAAAAAAAAAAAAAAACTCTCACCAAATGAATTGTAGAAGGAATGTACTTTAAAATAATAAAGGCTGTATATGAGAAGGCCACAGATAACATACTCAATGTGAAAAAATTGAAAGCATTTACTCTAAGATTTAGAAAAAAGATGCCCTCTCTCCCCCTTGTATTTTAACATAAAGCTGGAAGTCCTTGCTGTTGTAATTAGGCAAGAGAGAGAAATAAAAGTGTCTGAATAGACAAGAAAAAGTAACATATTCATTGTTCATCTAGTTTCATATTCATTCATTGTTCATGAATGATGTGATTTTACACACAGGAAACCTTAGAAAGCTCTATGAAAATCCTATTACAACTATTTAATAGTAAACAAATTTAGTAAAGTAGCATGACAAAAAAATCAAGACATGGAAATCAGTAGCATTTCTATATACTAAAAAGAAACTATATGAAAAATCAAGAGAACATTCTCATTTCTAGCATAGTAATCTGAGACAAGAAGCTATCTGTACCCTAAATGAGCAAGATTGGGAGATAATACACACATTCAAGGTTGTGTGGCAATCACCAAAAAAAATGTCAAAGTGCTTGGAAAAGACTAAATAAATGCACCATTTTAATCTAATCACATGGTAGTTTATTGCCGGGGATAGGAGGTCGATTGTATTGATTTAGACAGGGTCCTTGTATTGATTATATTCCTATCAATATATTGAGGGATAAAATATATTCTCTATTATATATTATGTAACCATGTATATGGATGTGGTAGTCATACATGATGAAAAGTAGATAATTTATTAAATTTTAGCAGAGTTAATATGAGCATGTATCATTTTCAGGATACCATTTTTTTTGTATTGTGTTGAACAAGAGCTAGTTTGGTTTTTCCCTTGTGTTACTGTTTTGTAAGAATTCTGTGCTTTACTTCAGGCTGTTTTTACATTTGTGGTTATTGATTGTTCATTCCCATGTACACAGTTTTTAAGCACTTCTGTAGGCAAGTCTAGTCATGATTAATTCCCATTGTGTTTATTTGTCTGGAAAAGATGTCATTTTTCCCTTCTTTTATGAATTTTAATGTTATGAATTTTATGAATTTTAATTTTACAGTACACAGAATTCTTGACTGGCTGTTATTCTGTTTAAGGAAGACTAAAATTTGGACCACAAATTTCTCTTCTGGCTTGAAATGTCTCTGTTCAGAGTCTGCTGTTAGTCTGATAAGTTTTCTTTTGTAAGTAATTTGTTGCTTTTGTTTCACAGTTTATAGAATTTTCTTCTTCACTTTGACTTTGGTGAGGCTGATTACTATATGTCTTGGTAAAGTCCTATTTCCATTAATCTTCCAGGTTTTTGATAACCACCTTGGATCTGGATACCTAAAGCACTAGTGATATTGGGGAAGTTTTCTTCTATTATTCTTTCAAGTAAGTCTTCCATGTTTATTACTTTTTCTTCTCCCTCAGAGATACATATATATTTTTATATTCATTCACTTTGCATCATCCCATTTTTTCTCTTAATGATTGTTCATTCTTCTTTATTCTTTTTTCTGTATTTCTTATTGAGTGGGTTACTTCGAAATCTCTGTCAATCTTCAGATTCTGAAATTCTTCTACTTGGTCTAATCTGTGGTTAAAACTTTGGTTTCTTTGAGATGATTTTCTGTCTCCTCAATTCTATTTATCTTACTTGCTATCCATAATCTCAATTCCATATCTGGCATTTCAAGAATTTCCTTTTGGTTGGAGCTCATTACTGGAGAGCTATGTAATCCTCTGGGTGTTGCGAAAGAGTCCCATTATTTTATCTGGGGCCACTTCTCTCAGCTCAAAACACATAGCAGATATGTTACACCTGTTCTTTGCTGAGACCTCTGTTGTTCAGTGAAGGTAGGGATGGGTCACTGGATGGCATGCTTAGATCCTACTCTGGAAGCTTTATCAGGCAGGAAAGGAGCAGGTGCACCATGAGACTTTAATGATGCTGCTCTTCTGTATTCATCCTATTCCCCTGTGCCTGTAACCTGGCCACTGTGGCAGGGATGACCCCTGGTGCTAGATGCATACAAGAAGTGTAGCTGGCCAGCAGACCATGGGGGAACTACTGTATGATATGTATTTGTGCTACATGCCCAGTCTATGAAAATTAGGTCAACTTAAGGAGGTGGTCAACTATGGAGATTCCAGTGTATTTTTTAAAAGTTCTTCAACTCTTTGGCTTCAACACAATATGCTTCTGCTTAATGTCAATAAATGAAAGCATTACATTTTTAAGATGTCTGTCACAGAGCTCATTGAATAAGAGTCAAGGTAATTTGCTTGCTATTTATGGGTGTGTTGTTGTGTGTGTGCACACGTTTGTCTTTGTGATTATGTGTGTGTGTGTACCTATACTACAGGAGAACCTGACCACTTGTGAAGGATCCTCAGCATCTTTTCCTTGCCTAGCTTCAGTATTTCATAGGAATAAAAAAAGATTTTACGATCATTGCTTGCTGCCGTTTGAAAATTTATGCAAATAGTTCCAAAATAGGGAGAGAGAGAAAAAGCTTTCTTCTTATTTCCTTTCATGCCCACAGTCCCAAGGTTTCAGCTTTACTAGTTACTATTGTCTAAGTTTGTGCCCTCAAAACTGATATGTTGAAATTTAGTCACCAATGTGATAATACTAAGAGATGAGGCCCTTAAGAGATGATTAAGTCATGAAGGCCCTGCCCTCATAGATGAAATTAATAACTTTATGAAAGGGCTGGAGGGAAGTACCTAGGTCCTTTATATGCCTTTCTATCCCTTCTTCCATATAGGAACCCAGTGTTCAAGGTGACTTCTTGTAAACAGAGACCAGGTTCTCACCACATACTGAACTTGTCAGCACTTTGATCTTGAGATTTCCAGTCTCCAGAACTGTGAGAAATAAGTTTCTGTTGTTTGTAAATTACCTCATTGTTAGAGAAACACAAATGGACTAAAAAATTGGCTTGATGATCAAGTATTTTCCCTTGACTACCTTCATGTCAATTTAGTAGGCTCCTGTGTTGGCTTGGGGGCTGCCCTCCATCCCACTTCTTGATAAGAACTGGCATTTCCCACAAAGCTGTAGCAAAGACAAGGACTCTCTGATATAGACTCTTTTGCTAGAGCTGAATTTCTTCTTAGAGCTCTTCAAGCCTATGTCAACAAGCAGATGTAAGTCTATGAAAGGAAGTCCACTATTTGGCTGAGTAATACTCATTTCAAAAGCCAACGTGCATATTGAAGAAATAGTCCTCACCCATATTCCATATAATCTATTCTACTGCACAAGGAGAGGAAAACCCATTTAAAGGCAGAGAAAGCTGGAATACAGTGGTGTGTGAGAAAGATAAGAAGCAGTCTAGGGTTGTTGCAGAGTGATGTATGTGACAGGGTGAAACTAGAGAGCTAGGTAGGAACCAGGCAATAGAATGCCTCATATATTGGGTAAAGCTATATGAAATTCTCAAAATAATGCAAAGCATTAAACAGAAAATATATAATCATTTATATTTTAGTGAGTCTCGACATCTACAGAGTAGATTATTGGTATAAAGAGAATATAACACATTCAAGGCAAGAGTCTCCGTAACACAAAGACATATGCATGACCTGGATGAGTATAACAACAGTTGCAGCAGTTTATATAAAAATTAAGTGTCAAAATTGAGAAATAGCCAGTGTATAAAATAAGCATCAACTAATGATCTATCAGATGTGAGGAGTTGTGAAGGGAAGAATTTAGCATGACCCCTATGTTACTGGCTTGAGTACCTGGGAACCTATAGAAAATCCAAGAATAGTGTGAAGATAAGAAAATCTGAAATCATAAAATTATTTCTGTGGCTACATATTCAGTAATCATTATCAAAAGACCGTATAAGATCATCCAAGAAGTAAAATATGGGCACACTGGTTCATCCCTGTAATCCTAGCACTCCAGGAGGCTGAGGTGGGAGAATCACTTAATCTCGGGAGTTCAAGATCAGCCTATGCAAGAGTGAGACTCTATCTCTACTAAAAAATAGAAAAACTAGCTGGGCATGGTGTTGTATGCCTTTAGTCCCAGCTAACTCAGGAGGTTAAGCCAAGAGGTTGCTGTGAGTTATGATGCTGCCATAGCACTCTACCCAAGGTGACAGAGTGACATTCTTTCTCAAAAAAAAAAAAAAGAAAAAGAAAAAGAAAAAAAAGAAAGAAAGAAAGAAATCAAAGTAGAGAATTAAGAGTGGAACACTGTCTTTAAATCTGCTTGCCCAGTAGTATCTTAACACAATCCCAATGTTGCTCAATTATTTCTGAGTGTTGCTGTGTACCACATGTTGTCCCAATGGTCTTGGACCATGGGTCATCTTTCAGCCTGTTGTCCATACTCCAGCTTCTGAGGTCACTATAACAGCTTTATTACTCAATCTCTCCTAGAAGCTGTCTTTCTGGCCCATATAGCTTTCACAAACACTCAGCTTCATTTCTTAAGTCCCTGAGTGGTCTTCCACAAGAGAGAAAAATGAATGATCAACTTTCACAGATGGCAAAAAAGGTCTCCATTCTACCAATATATAACCCATCTTACATATATATTATTCTGTCTATTTAACATCTAGCAGTGAAATATGAACATTTGGACTATGTACAAAGGTTTGAGATTTCCCCAAGACAATAAGAACATTTTTGCTGTATTTTTCTACAACCAAAGGCACTTTCCTGAAATAAGAAAATTTATCCATTATTTTGACCTGCTGCTTTTGAAATTACAAAATTTGAATAAAGATTTTTTTGAAATATACATGTAAATAAGTAAACAAAATAAAATTCAGAGCCAACGTGCATATTGAAGAAATGGTGAACACCTGGTGAGAGAATCACTGGGGGAAATGATGGTTAAAAGGCCAACTGAGTGGAATTTTGCAAGAGGGACGGAAGCAAGAAGTAAGAGAGGTCAGAGAGTGTGAGGAGACCATTTTCAAGGAAGCTAAGAGAATAGAATTTTCTGAAAGCAAAGAGAAAATGCTTTGCCTTGTGCATATAAATGTGTGCTGTAGTCAGTTGAGGGGAGGAAAAGAAGAAATGAAATGGAATCATTCACTTAAATGTGGCACCATATGGCTGAAAAAGCAACGGATCCATGACAAATCCACTTGTTGAGGTGTGTCTCCTCTCTTCAGGAGCCCTGTTCTCAACTCAGGTTGCATAGATCTCTCACAGCCTAGAGTCCTGAGTAAGGTTCAGAGGATCGCTGAAAGAGGAAAGCATCAACAATGAAACAAAATATTAGAAGGAAACGTTTAGTTAAATTTGGATTATAGGCTAACTTAGATTTAAAAAAAACACATACTTGAAAGTGAAGAAAGGTTTTCTTGTACAAATATTTGGTTTTATTTATTAGAACCCAAGATTTTTGAAACATAGCATTACTATTATGTGATCTCTCTTAAGTACAAGTTCACATATCTGTAATGAAGTTTGATCCTCCTAATGATTTATGAATCTTACCATAATGTTTCTTCATTAAATATATTTGCATATTCAATAGAGCAAGAGAAATTTACAGTTTATTTTTAGTGCCATATGAAATCTTGATCACTTTTGAATTATACATTAATAAATCAATTCATTTCAACTGGATTTTTAAGGTACCTACTTACAATTAAGTATCAGATATATTTCCCAGAAATTGGAATCACTATCATAACAGTTCATCATTGTTACAATTAACCTTCAATATTCTCAGAATAGATAATATCCAATATTCTATAAAAAATGAGTAATAGGATAATCACTTTTTAAATAGATAATCACTTTTTTCCCCTCCATGTATCTATCTACTGTAGAAGGTTTAATAACCAAAACTTCATTCCTAGCACTCTAGGCATCTGAAACAGGTAGAACTCACGAGTTCAAGACCAGCCTGAGCAGGAGCAAGACTCTGTTCTTAAGATAGAAATAAACTAGCCAGGCACAGTGAGTCACACCGTAGTCCCAACTACTAGGGGGACTGATTGCTCAAACCTGAGAGTTTGAGGTTGCTGTGAGCTAAGATGATGCCCTGGTACTCTACCTAGGGTAACAGATGAGACTCTGTTTCAAAAAAACAAACAGAGAAAAACAAAAAGATAAAGAAAAACCAAAGCCCTCCTTTAGTTTTAAAAAAAATTTAACATAGACAGAAATTTCAAAATACTCCCAGACTTGGCTTTCTATCATATTCTCCTCAACATAGCTGTGGAAATAAATAGGCGGGATATTCTGGGTAACTGGCTAGTTGGGTTAGATTTTTACAGGTAATCTGTTAATTACATTGATTGTGCAGGGACATCTATTCATAAAAATGATGCCCCATATAGTACTCATTCCATATATTCCTGGAAAGAATTACTGAATTTGTCAAACATTTGCTATTTTTCCTGTTAGGTACAAAAAATGCATACTTACATCTGCTGAAGGCAGAGAATAGTTAGGCATTCATTTGATACCTGTATTTATGAGATTCAAACTATGTTCCAGTTTCAATGTTTTAAATTAAATTAGGAATACAATGGGTAAAGTCTAGTTCTCATTTCTAATCTGATTTAAGTGTTTGTGGTGATGAAAGCGATAATGTTCACCACAGCATTCATTTCAAACAAAGTTGCTACTCAAGTTTTTCCCATGTTTTTCCAAAGAAAAATGCCATAGATCTATATTACATATTCAACATAAAGTTCATCCTAAACTCTGTCATTCATTAAAATATACATCTCACTTTCAAAGTTGCATTTCATGAACACATTCAACTTGTTTAACAGCATGCCCAATTCTATCTTACACAGTGGTTGTATAGTGTAGTCAATTTGCATTTCAACATGAATCAATTTTAAGAGGGCAAGTAAAATTTCAATGTCATTAGACGCAGATGGAAATTAGGGCAATTGAATCACGGAGAAAGGACACATTGATCATGTGGTTGCACCATCCCTTGTCTCCAATAACACTTCTACCCCTGCTGCATTGACTTTTAATACTCAGGCTTCAGAAGCATGAGATGATCTTGGTTGAAATAGAACCAGTTAAATTGAATTGACAGTATTTACTCAGTGCCCATTAAAAATACCAGGAAAGAATGAGTATGGATTTATTCCCACAGAAATATTTATTGAACTTCTACTATATGTAGGAAAGTATACAAAGTCTGGTAAGTTAATCAGTGACTAAAAGAGGTGAAGGTTCCCATCATGAAAGGTGCATTCGGTTTCAATCAGAAAAACAGGACCACTCCAAGAGATATAGACTGAAGGAAATGAAGGACTGATTCTAGGGTTTAAGTCTTACAGGGACATCTTCACAAACTCCCACACTTGTCTGTTTCTCACTTTCCCTAACATGGGATATATGGAGAATCTGAAACAGATGCGGGTACTGATAGCTATGGAGATGCACATGGAGATGTGCCTGGCCCACAGTTTAGAGCATGGAAACAGCCAGCTGCTCCCCATATGCATAGGATGAGCCAGCAGATCACCAGTTGTGTGTCTGCACCACAAGAAGTGCCTGGCCTTAGACCAGTCTTCAGAGAGAAAATAAATTGTGCTTTATTTTCATCTTCCAAACTCACACAAGTTTTTCTGAAGGCCAATCATAATCTGGGCACTTTCAGAGAAGGTCACTCTGTGAAATGTGGTTTCAGCTTACTTAACATCTCAGAGTACCAAGTCATCACAAAGATTACATAGTTTTGAGGTGATATTAATCAGATAAGGACATAGATATGTTAAAATGTAATTAGAATAAACATGTGGAAAAGATGTATAAAGGGCCTTGAGAAGAAAAAATTTGACTAGTCAGGGAAATTTAAAAAAAAAACAAGTTTGGGGCGGTGTCTCTGGGTCAGTGAGTAGGGCGCTGGCCCCATATACTGAGGGTGGTGGGTTCAAACCCAGCCCTGGCCAACTTGCAACAAAAGAATAGCCAGGCATTGTGGTAGGTTCCTTCCTGTAGTCCCAGCTACTTGGGAGGTTGAGGCAAGAGAATCGCCTAAGCCCAAGAATTGGAGGTTGCTGTGAGCTGTGAAGCCAAGCATTCTACCGAGGGTGACAAAGCAAGACTATCTCTAAAAAAAAAAAAAGTTTGAACTCTCATATGAACTATAAGAAAGGTTTTGCTAAGCAATTTTAGAGGTGAAGATACTTTTAAAGAAAAAATGGGAAGTGGCAAAAGTAGGTGTAAGTGCCTGATCAGTAGGTCAATGGCCAGTGCTGGAATCCACAGGTAAAATTAAACTAATTCTATCTATAGAAGACAACCAATCCTTCCAGGAGAAAGGTGGGGCAAACTAGCAAGCATATCAAAGACAGTGTGAAATTTTAAGTTCTATATTATAACTATACGTAAGTACAGTTGTACATAGTTATGCATGAGATATAATTATAGAAAAGTACGTACAGAAAGATTAAAACCACTCAATTTATAGACACATATGAAGGTAGGCATATAAAATATACAATGAAATAGTAAAGATCATTGGAACAAAATAGGCCAGAAATAGATCAACATGTACAGTCTACTGATTTTTTTGATAAAGTACCAAAATAATTGAAGGAGAAAGAACAATCTTTTCAACAAATTGTTCTGTAACAACCAGATATCCATAAGGGGAAGAATACACTTCAGTTTAAGAGTGTATTCACAGCCTATACAAAAATTAATTCAAAATAGACCATAGTACTAAATGTAATGTTAAATCCCCTCAGGAGCATCCAGCCTGCAGACTGTGGGCTGCATGCAGATTATGTGAGGACAGTTTTGCTTATCTGTGGTGGCAGATATCATAAAAAATTGTCAGGGACATTCTTTTTTTGGCTCATCAGATTTTGTTAGTTTTTGTATATTTGGTGTGTGGCTCAAGAGAACTCTTCTTCTTCCAATGTGACCCAAAGAACCCAAAAGGTTGGATATCCTTGTATAGTCTATATCTTCAAGAAGAAAACAGGAAAAATATTCATGACAATAGAATAAGCGAAGATTTTTCTCTTTGGATCAGACTACCAAGAAGCAAGACAAAAAAGAAAAGCTTCATACATTATACTTTGTCAAAATTATTAATTTATATTCTTTAAAGATACTTTCATAAAAATAAAAGTTGGCTGTGCACAGTGGCTCACACCTGTAATTCCAACACCTGGGAGGCCAAGGCCAGTAGATTGCTTAAGGTCAGGAGTTTGAGACCAGCCTGAGCAAGACTGAGACCTGAGCTCTACTAAAAATAGAAAAATTAGCCAAATGTCCTGGGCACACCTATAGGCTCAGCTACTCTAGAGACTAAGGCAGGAGAATCTCTTCAGCCCAGGAGTTTGAGGTTGCTGTGAGCTAGGCTGATGGTACTGCACTTTACCAGGAAAACATAATAAGACTCCTACTCAAAGAAAGAAAGAAAGGAAAGGAAAGAAGGAAGGAAAGGAAAGGAAGGGAAGGGAAGGAAAGGTAAGGGGAAAAGGAAGGGGAAAGAGAAGGGGAAAGAAAAGAAAAGAAAAGAAAAGAGAAGAAAAGAAAAGAAAAGAGAAGAAAAGAAAAGAAAAGAGAAAAGAAAAGAAAAGAAAAAAGAAAAAAGTCATGCTATCAGACTGGGAGAAACTATTTATGATAATTACAAATTAAAAAGAACTTATATCCAGAATACATATATGTAGTATATAAATTCAAAATGTGTACAGAATATTTAACAGAACTCTTATAGCTTAATTAAAAAGTAGCCCACATTAAAAAAAAACAAAAAACCCACAAAACCTACCCAAATGATTTGAACAAACACTTCACAAAAGAAGGTAAACAAATAGCGTAAATCAGTGTAATTTCATTACATAATTAAATGTAGCCAACACACACTACAGTAGCTAAAAGTAAAACTGGTTGTTGATACCAAGTGCCCATGAGAATGCAGAGCAGCTGGAATTCCAATGCATTGCTGGTGGGAATGAAAAGTGGTACAAGTGCTTACGAAAATAATTAGGCCATTTCTAACAGAGGTAATGAGCTCTTTCCACAAGATCCAGTAGTTCTAAGTCTAGGTATTTGCCCCAAACATATGAAAATCTATAACCAATTAAATAAATGATCCTGGCATAAATGTTCTTGGAACCTTGATTCGTAGTAGCCCCAAACTGAAACAATCCAAATATTCAACCAGGGGTGAGTGGATAAGCAAATTGTGGTGTATTCATATGCAGCATTATTTCTCAGCCACAGAGAGGGACAAACTCTCAATATAACATGTCTAAGCCTCGAAAAACGTTATGCTCAGCAAAAGAAACCGGTCACAAAATAGTATGCGTTGCATCATTCCATTCTTGAGGGACAGAAATATTCTACAACCATATTCAGATGTTCCTTCCTTGAATGAATACATTTATTGAAGTTTATCCTTTTAAGATGTGTATATTTTATTGTATATAAATTATATCTCAGTAAAGCTGTAAAACAAAGAATAAAATGGAATAAAAATGAATTATTTCCCCAAACTTACATACAACACGTTTATGGAGTTAGTAAGTTCTCTGGTGTATAATTTGTTTATTTGTTTGTTTGTTTGTTTTAATTAAATCATAGCTGTGTGCATTAATGCTATCATGGGGCATCATACACTGGTTTTATAGACCATTTGACATATTTTCATCACACTGGTTAACATAGCCTTCCTGGCATTTTCCCAGTCATTGTGTTAAGACATTTATATTCTACATTTAGTAACATTTACATTTTTTAAA
>CAUYPK010086630.1:0-10507 GCA_963574355.1 Loris lydekkerianus | reverse complement strand
AAATTACCCCTCATATATAGCAATCTGCCAATTCGCTGAGTGTCTCCAGCTGTCCGTCCACACCAATAATCCACAAGCGGGAAAGGTCCAGACCCCCTTTCCTCTCACCTGATGGCTTGGGAGAGGTTTGGCTACATGTCCGTCCTGTCCACCATCATGCTCCGCCTCTGGCATTATTTATTTTAGAATTAACTGTTGATTATCATTGTAAAACATAAGAATGAAGTGCCAGGAGAGCAAGGATTTCCCCTGTGTTGTGTCCCACTGTGTTCTCAGTGCTGAGATCTTCAGTGCCAAGATCTCAGTGACAAAACATTTTGTTGAATTAATAAAGAGTGAATGTATAAATGAGTTATCCCATTTTATCGATGAGGAAAAGGAGGCTCAATAGAATTAATTTCTATCCTATAGGTCATACAAATTAGTGGCTAAGCCCACATTCAAAGTTCAAACTGTTTGATCCCAACTTCCTTTTTTTCATATCCCATGACAGTTAACAATATAATGTGCAGAAAAGATGTTAAGATATTGCAGACTCAATTGTATATAAAACCAGCACATTGTATCCGATGACTACATCAATGTACATAGCTATGATTTAATAAAAAAAATTTAAATAAGATATTGGAGACTCACTTTTCCTAGCTACTTCTCATTAACTATAACTATCATCCCTGAAAATAACAAAAGATGCAACCACAAAAAAAAAACACTGAAAGTTTTGAGACCCCAAGACGAAAAAAATAACACACCAAGAGGGCATTTTCCATGTCCTCCCTTCCCAATGGACAGAAGAGGGCAATTCCAGATTCCTAACCCTGAACCTAGTAATAAGGGCAGCAGGAAAATGTTCATTACTTCCCCCATATGGAAAAGGGGAGTCCCTCTGGCAATGCCAGGTGGGCTCAGCCCCACTGGTAAGAAAATGAGAACCCCACCAATAATTAGCACCCAGGGAGAGTGCCCTCCTTCCACTCAGAGCCCAAGAATTCTACTCTTCATTAAGAGGTGTGGGGCTTCTGAGTGACATTGGTGCATGGGATCTCACCACAGAGCCATCTGACCTGGGAAGCCACATATTTCTGTGGGCTGAGACTTCTCTTTTCTGCCCAGATATGCTGTGTCCCCAGCCTTAATGAACTTCTTGTGCCTCCTAGATCAGCCAAGTGTCAGGCCTCTTCAGTGAAGAAAGTGAAGAAAGTGAAGAAAGATCAAAATAACACTGTAAATATTCTGAAAATAAGCTGATTTAGGGACTGCAACCGTAAACAACAGGGCAGTGACTTGGTTGCAAACTTAAATAGGTAATTAGCTACTAAATATAATAGGTGAAATGTCCAGACCAGGATGCAATTAAAAATAACCCATCATGCCAAAAATCAAGAAATCAAAACTTGGATGAGAAATGCAATCAACTAATGCTTACAATAAGAGGAATCAGATTTTGGAATTATCAGGCAAAGATTTTAACAGCAGCCATCATAAAAAAATGTCTTACCAATCAGTTACAAATTCTCTTGAAACAAAAGAAAAAAACAAAACAAAACAGAAAATCTCAGCAAAGAGATTTAAAATAATAATAACAATAAACTTAATGAAAATCATAGAACTGAAACATAAAGTAATAGAAATAATAAACTTGCTGGATGGTCTCAATAATGATAATGATGACAGAGATGGAATCAGTAAACTAGAGGAACAATTCAGAGTTTACTCAATCTGAAAAACAGAGAGAAAATAGACTGGAGAAAAAAATGAACAGAGACTTGGACATGTGAAGGATGATAACAAAAATATCCAACATTCATAATGTAAAAGTTTCAGAAGGCAAGAAGAAAGAGAGTGAGGATAAAGGAGTCTTCTAAGATATATTGGATGAATATTTCCCAAATTTGGCCAAATATAACAAACGTACAAATTCAGAAGCTAAGATCATCTTAAACAGTATGAACTTAAAAAAAATATGTTCTTGCCAAGAGTCATTATAATTACACTTCTGAAAACCCAAGGAAAGAAAAAAGTCTTGAAAGTCTTTGGAGAAAAGTAATGTTTCACTTTCAGAATCTGTTCTCAGGGTAGTGGATTTCTCACTGAAAACTGTGGAGGCCAGAGAGTGGGTAGTTAAATTCAATATTATGATTTTTTTCCCCAATAAATAGGAAGAACCATTAACCATCACCAAATAAAGAGATAAATACCTTTTGCTACTCACCTAGAAGCTAGATAACTATATCAAGTTTCAGTGTGAGAAGCAGCTTGTGCAGTTAAATCCCTTCAGTCCCATTGGAGGCATCTCTTTGGGGGTTTTGTGGGTCTTCTCTAAGGGAATTCCTTATATGATATATAGCCTACATTTTAAAACAAATAAGCCTAAGAAGGCTTTCTAAAATTTAGGAAATCTATCCAGCCATTTTCACTAGCTGCAATAACCATCAGAGAGAAGCTTAATTTTATTTACATGAATAAGTCAAAGCAGCAAATTCAAGGTTGGCATTCAATGTATTTTATAGGCATCTGCTCAGTTTCATTGTTGTACTAAAAGCTTAAGTTTGGGCTTACCAGGTATTGCTTCCCCCACAAAGGTCACTCTGAAACATGCTCAATATTTACTTTTGTGGATACACATCAAATATAGATTTTAGGCTTTATTATAAGAGTAAAATCCCACTGAGCAACTGCAAATGTTCAACATGTAAATGGTAGGAAACTACATGGAAAGACTGAGGGGGAATTAAGATTGCTGATTCTTTAAAAGTTACCACCCTTATTTGACCTTGGCATTTCACTTTATTTAAAACGTGCTTGCTTCACACATAAAAAAATTTTTGAAATGAATATTAAATGGTTAACCAGTCTTTTGAGGACCAAAAACAGTCTTTCAAGTATGTAAGGTATTCCATCTTGCTTCTGATTGTATATCCTCAATGAAATGAAACTCAAAAATGGATTTTCTTATCATCTGTGAAAAAGTATAAACTCAATCTAGTTTTTATTTCTTTATCTCAATACCCTTTTAATTGACACTTTGCCTCACCTACTGAAAAACTACCCTCTCCACAATCACAACCATTAGAACCTTCTTTTGGCCTTGTCAAGACTAACTGACAGCAAGTTAAAGCTTAGACACTGATAGTCGAAAATCTTCTAATCCAAAAACCAGTAAAAATTTTCAGTATCCTGACTGAACACATATCTATTATTCTTTGTACCTAACTTCAAGAGGATTTAGAATGACAGGTTATAAGACTCAAGAAAGCCTTAATGCACTTTAATTCTAGCTTTAAAACTGCCAGGTACTGTGATTTTTTTTCCCACTAAAACATATTTAAATATAGAGAAGGAGCTAAAGGTAAGTTATACAGACTTCTTAAACAATACCATTTATTTCCTTTTTTAAACAAATTAAATTTGTCCACCATCCATGAAAAATATTATAAGCCCAAAGGTATGGCTTAGTATATAAAAATTTCATATCCAAGAAATTCTATACCTAAAATATAGAGTATATTTAGCGAGGTAGAGCTGATCATAACTCTAACAGCAAAAAGTACAGTAAACCCAAAAGTGGGTAAGTCTATAAGTTTCTTAATCTCCCAACAGTTCTTTATTAAATACTATAAAATTCTCACATTTGTAGTCATTTAGGAGTTCTATTAGTAATTAAAGAACTTATTAAATAACATATATATTATTCATATGATATAATACCATACAGATATTATTACAAATTAGATCCTCACAATATATACAAAGGTAGGAAAATGCTAATCCTATATTTTTAAAGAGAACATATTATGTCATTTTATCCCAAACATATACAGTTAACTAATTTTTCACAAGGGTATCAAGAAGACACAGGAAGGGCTTGTCTCTTCGATTAAGGATGCTGAGAAAACTAGATTCCCAAGTCCAAAATAATAAAATTGGACCCTTGACCCTATGCCATTCACAAAAATTAACTCAAAATTAATCAAAGACCTAAATATATGATCCAAAACCACAAACCCCTAAAGTAAAATGTAGGAGAAAAGTTCCTTGACATTGGCCTTGGCAATAATATCATGAATAGCACAGCAAAGGTTCAAGTTATAAAAGAAAAATAAATAAATGGGACTAAATCACACTAAAAATCTGTACACCAAAGGAATCAATAAAAAAAAGAAAAGGTAGCTTACAGAACGAAGGTAATATTTGTGGATCATTTATCTTGTAAGAGTTACTATCTTAAATTTATAAAGAACTCACATAACTCAATAGCAGAAAAAAATAGACATTAAAAATGGGCAAAAGTTCTGAATAGACATTTGTTCAAAGAAGACATAGAAATGACTAATAGGTATATGAAAACATGCTCAAAATAACCAATCATCAGGAAATGTAAATCAAAACTACAAGATACCACCTCACACCTATTAGAATGTGCTATTATCAAAAAGACAAATGTTGGAAAGGATATGGAGAAAGAGGTACCCATGTACACTGTTGGAGGGAATATAGATTTGTACAGTCATTATGAAAAATAGTATGGAGTTTCCTAAAGAAATTACCCCTGTCACAATGTCCATTACTAAAAAGTAAAAAAAAAAAAAAAAAAAAAAAAAAAAATAGACACTGGCACAGATGCAGAGAGAAAGGAAAATTTATACATTGTTGGTGGGATTGAAAATTAACACAACCTCTATGGGAAATAGTAGGGAGAGGGCAGTGCCTGTGGCTCAAGGAGTAGGGTACTGGCCCTATATATTGGAGGTTGGCAGGTTCAAACCTGGCCCCAGCCAAAAACTGCAAAAAAAGAAAATAGTAGGGAGATTCATCAAAGAAATAAGTGTAGATTTACAAATCAATCCAGTAATCCCACTACTGGGTATCTACACAAAAGAAAAGAAGTAAATATAATCAAAAAGACACCTGACCTAAGAGTTTGTCACTGCACAATTTAGAACTGCAAAAATGTGAAAGCAAACTAGGTAGCCATCAATTTATGAGTAGATGAAGAAAATATAATATGTGTGTATACTGTATATGACACACACGTGTGTGCACACACCATAGAGTACTGCTCAGCCATGAAAAGGAAGGAAATAATGTCATTTGCAGCAGCAGAGGTACAACTCGAGACCGTTATCCTAAGTGAAGTACCTCAAAAATGAAAAAAAAAACAAACAAAAAAAAACACATGTACTCTAATAATTGAGAATAATTGATATCTAAATGATGAGCACACACACATACAAAGAGTTGTCAAGGACATTGGAAACCAAGAACCAGAAGGCTGCGAGGGGCAAAAGGGATAAAAACGCACCCATTAGGTACAGTGAACACTATTCTGGTTGTGGACATACTAAAAGCCCTGACTTAACCCTTATAAAATGAATGTATGTATTGATACCCTCTTAATATTTTGAAATTTTTAAAAGGGTAATTAGAACAGTAAAATTAAAAAGAAAAGAACTACCATATGACTAAGCTATCCCCTCTTCTGTGTATATATTCAGAGGAAATGAACTCAGCACCTCGTAAAGATATCTGCCCCTTCATGTTCATTGTAACATTCTTTGCAGTGGCTAAGACACAGAAATAAGATATTCATCAACAAACAAATATATGAAGAAAATGCATTAAAAGATAGAGACTTTGCCATTTGCTACACCATGTGTGAGTCTAGAGGACATGATGCTAAGTGAAATAAGCTAGAACACAGAAAAAAAAACACTGCATGATCTCATATACGTGGTGAATATAAAACAACAATGACAAACTGGAGAGATAGATAATAAAGCCATAATAATAGGGACTGAAAGAGGGGCAGATAAAACTCAAAAAATAGAAATTAGCTGATATGTGCAATGGAACAAACCTAAACATCAAACGTACAATATGAGGACTTCCGTTAACAATATTATATTCAGAATTTTTGCTGAAAGAGTAAATTTAAAATGCTCTTGACACACAAAAAATGGGTGACTGTAAGTTAACGGATATGTTCATTTGCTTGATTATACTAATCATTTCTCTCTTTATACGTATATCAAAACATCATGTTTATACCTTAAATATATACAATAATTTTTTGAATAAGGAACAGAGGAAGATGGTAGTGATGAATCCACATTATTCATGTATTTAATAACATTAAACAGCTCACTTAAAATGGTTGAGAGGGTAAATTTTATGTGTATTTTAACACAGTAAAAATTGGAAGAAATGAAATTATGTTCCTAGCAGCAATGATATTTTCTGTATATCTTTCTCATTTTCAGCTATTATTTTGTATTCACATATGATTCAAATATGTGTCTATAAACGTAAATGTAAACCCTGTTGACTCACAGTGGAGTTTACATGAGTTTAGCCAACTGACCAGCTGTCCCATTTTAAACTTATCTGATGCTACTCTAGCCTCTAAGTGTTATGCTTTGCTTTTGGGCAATTAAGAAGATACATATCCTTGCAAGGTCAGAACCATAATATAGCTTTCTAGTATGGTTATAATGTTGTAAGTTAATAAACTAGGGAAATTCTTGGTCTTGAGAGGTAAATTTAAACAGTAATTACAGTTTGAGAGAAGCCTATCTTCAAATAGAGGTAATAAAAACAGAGTCTTCAATCATTTCAGATAAAATCTATAAAAATGAGCATAAGTGACAATCGTGATTGGTGCCACCTTAATCACAAGAATCATATTCTGCAGTGAGAGGATAGAGGGTAGCTGGGGTAGGTTTGGATTCCTATGTGAAGAATTGTGCTCTTATTGTCTTCAGGTCCCCTTATGTATACAATCATAAGTTCATCTAATGCTTAGATCACAAATTAGCAAACTCGAGTTCACAAAATTTGTGTCAATTTCCCAAAAGTACAAGCTAGGGAAAGACAGAGCTTAGATATTTCAACAACTCTGTTCACTACCCAAGGCTGACTGTGGGGTGCCCTATAAAAATGTGAGGACAGCTGGTGCATCTGAGTAAATAGCCTTACCATTCTCTCAGTTGCTCGACAAGATGTACATTATTTATACTTTTCTTTTCCTCAATACCTTCACCTTTATCAGCAAGTTTTATGCACCCTACCTTGAATTCATATTTCAAATTCCTGCACTGCTTTCTGTCTGCATTACCATTACTCCTGTCCAATGTATAACCATGTCTTCCTTGATCAATGTAATAGATTCCTGTCTAGGCTACCTAATTTCACTTTAGCCATTCTAGCACATTCTTCACATGGCAATCAAAACAAAGAAAGGAAATTAAATAAAATAATACCACTTCTTATTTTGGATTCAAAGTAACTCCTACAAAGCCTTACAAGATTCAGCCCCCAGTAAGCCACTTCCCAACACTCTCTTCCATTACCTGCTACTCCCCTGACATGCTGGCTTTTCTCTGGCTCCTCAAATGCACCTAGCTTGTCCTTCAACTTAGGGCATTGGCATTATGCTCCTCCATTCTCTTAGAATATTCTTCCTCCTTCAGAGAAATGCAAATCAAAACTACTTTGAGGTATCACCTAACCCCAGTAAGGGTAGCCCATATAACAAAATCCCAAAACCAGAAATGTTGGCGTGCATGTGGAGGAAAGTTCACACCTCTACACTGCTGGTGGAAATGCCCACTAATATGCTCCTTCTGGAAGGATGTTTGGAGAATACTTAGAGATCTAAAAATAGACCTGCCATTTGATCCTATAATTCCTTTACTAGGTTTATACCCAGATAATCTATCTTTAAGAATATTCCATGCATCCTTGAAAAGAATGTGTATTTTGCTGTCATCAGGTGAGTGTTCTATAGATGTTAGTTAGGCTGAATTAGTTATTAGTATGGTCTTCTGTGTTTTTCCTGATTATTGATATCAGGGTACTGAAATCTCTATGATTATTGAACTGTCTGTTCTTTCAATTTCTTTAATTTTTATTTTTAACTGCAATAAAAATAACAAAATTTTCTATTGTAACCATTTTTAAGTACACAGTTCAGTAGTGTTAAGTATACTCACTTGTTATAGATCTCTAGAAGTTTTTCATCTTGCAAAACTGAAATTCTATACCTATTGAAAAAACACTCCCAATTTTCTTCTTCTCCTAGGTTTTGGAAAACTCCATTCCATTTTCTATTTCTTTGAGTTTGACTACTTCAGATACTTCATATAAGTAGGATCACATAGTATCTGTCTTTGTGTGACTGGCTTATTTCACTTACCACAATGTCCTCCAGGTTTATCCATGAAGCATATGACATAATTCCCCCTTTTTTGGTAAGGCTGGATAATAGCTCATTGTATGTATAAACCTCATTTTCTTTATCCCTCCATCTGCTAATGGACATTTGAATTTCTTCCACTGCTTGGCTATTATGAATAAGGCTACAATGAATATCCTTTTAATTGTGTTAATTATTACTTCATATATTTTGGATCTCTGTTGTTAGGCTTATATATTTACAATTATCACATTTTACTAGTAAGTTTATTCTTTTAATCATCATAAAATGTTTTTTTTTTTCTCTAGTTATATTTTGTCTGGCATTAATATAGCCACTCTAGCTTTATTGTGTTTATTGCTCACATGGTGTATCTGTCTCAGGTAAGCAAGCTGGTTTTATAATCGATACCAAGCCACTGATTCTGCTCTTTCTGAGTTTTGGGGAACTTTACTTCCCTCTCCTATTTTTATCATCAGAATTGAAGGTAAAATATAAAATCCCCTATGTACTCCATAGCTGTCCTACTTGCTAAGACACCAGTTCTTGGCTCATTACTTTATAATGCTTCCCAATTGCCCTACTCCACTGCTGGGAAGAAACGTCATGGTCAGATTAGGCATGCAATTTCTTCTAACCTTTCAGGTTCTCTTACTTTGGTTTTAGGAAAGGCATTATTAGACCATCTCCAAAACCTTCCCATTTCCCTTCCTACCAAGGTATTTGTAGTGCCACATGAGGTATGGGACACTAGCACTCTATCTCATTTAGAGACCCTACTCATTTCCCTTACAGAACTTAATACCCTCTTACGGTAGATAACCTTAGAGGACTTAAGCTTCTTATTACTAAGTTTCTCCAGTCTGGCCTCCTTTGCTGCACAAATTCTCCCTGTAATACCCCTAGTCAAGAAGCCTAATGGTTCCTACCACCTAGTCCAGGTCCTATCTATTATTAATGAAGCTGTTATTCCCCTAGATCCAGGGGTCCCCATCCCTTGTACCTTGCTTAGTACTATACCACCTGATATACAATTTTTCATTGTTCTTGAGCTCTTCATCATATCTCTCCCTCCTGATTCTCAATACCTTTTGGCTTTCACCTGGAACAACTCCAACATGAATCATTTATAACAGTTCACCTGGACTTCTTTACCCTAGAGGTTCAGAGATAGCCTTCACCTGTTTGGACAGGCTTTAACCCAGGACTTGCCTACACTTTCTTTACCAAGCAACTCACTTCTCCAGTATGTTGATGACCTCATTTGCAGTCCTGATCATCCTAGTTCACTCAACAACACTATTGCCCTTACATTTTGCACATAAGGATATGGGGTTTTACCAGGAAAGGCTCAGATTAATCAATCACAGTTACTTAACTGGGATTTCTGTTATTTCCCAGAAAGTGAGCTATCACCACCCAGTGCAAACAGCTTATCTATTCTATGGATACCCTGGCAATCAAAAGGGATCTTAGAAGAGCTTTTCTTGGGTTAATAGGCTACTTCTGTATATGAATCCCCCATAATGGGTTAATTGTCAATGCTTTGTATAAAGCCCTTTGGGGCCCAGAGCAGGACATTCAGATCGAAAATTCCATCTTTGACAAACTTTTAACACCCCAAAGATGGCACTAGTAAAAGCTCCACTTTAGCCCTGCCTAACCTTTTTTTAAAAATTAAGTCTTTTGTACATAGATCATAAATACATTTATGCCTATTTCAATGTGTTGATTATTTGTACAAATTGGAGTTCTTACATCATACTAATCAGCATAGCTTTCATCTTATTTACCCAATTATAGCATTAGGACATTTGTGTTCTACACATGATAGAATCAACTTGTACTTGCAATGCGCTCCATAGTTGTAGTCCCCCTACTATCTCCTACTATGCTTCCCACCCCCTTCCCATTCCTCACCCTCCCCTTCAATCCTTCATTGTAGACTAAAGTTGTGTTTCATTCTTCATATGCAAGTGTGAGTTATTATAAATTGGTTTCACAGTAGTACTGAGTACATTGGATACTTTTTTTCCATTTCTGAGATACTTTACTAAGAAAAATATTTTCCAACTCCATCCATGTAAACATAAAAGAGATAAAGTCTCCAGTTTTTGGTGCTGCACAATATTCCATGGTATACATATACCACAATTTATTAATTCATTCATGGGTTGATGGGCACTTGGGCTTCTTCCATGACTTGGCAATTATGAATTGAGCTGCAATGAACAATCTGGTGCAAATATCTTTATTGCCAAATGATTTTTGGTCCTTTGGATATACACCTAGAAGAGGAATTGCAGGATCAAA
>CAUYPK010086629.1:0-10336 GCA_963574355.1 Loris lydekkerianus | reverse complement strand
TACAAGGGTACATGTGAAACTTAGTAAATGTAGAATATAAATGTCTTAACACAATAACTAAGAAAATGCCAGGAAGGCTATGTTAACCAGTGTGATGAAAATGTGTCAAACAGTCTATAAAACCAGTGTGTGGTGCCCCATGATTGCATTAATGTACACAGCTATCTATGATTTAATAATAATAAAAAAAAAAGAATTGTTTTGTGCCCCCAGCTTCCCTTCTCTCCTGGGCTGCTCTAAGATTACTGCAGACCAGAGGGAACGTGGGGCCCCTCCCCTCTCTGCTGGCCCTGACCAGGTCTAACATCCATCCCTCCCTCCCTCCTGTAGGCTCCCTGTGGTCACTGTCCACTGCCTTGTCATTGTGAATTATGTACAAACAAACAGAGGTCTTAGGAAAACCAGCAATAAAGAAACTAATTAAGGAAGTTAAAAATGTGATATACCTTATAAAACTCCAAATATATTTTAATAACTTCAATAAGAAGTTATTATTAGGCTTCAAGAAATTGAAGCCTAACTTCAATAAGAAAAAAACCCACAAGGAGACATATTTGGCCTTAGAAAATTGATTACTAAATGTTTTTAAAATACACATGGATTAAACATCAATGCTATCAAAGAGAAGTTGTAAAATAAATGATGAAAGACAAAGATTGTTCTGTTTCTAATTTTGTGTCTGAACAATTATTTTATGCATAGTTTGTGTGGCTAGAACTAAATATTATTCAATATGACATAAGAGTTTATAATACGGAGAAACACAACTCTTCACATTTTCTGTATTTATCAAAAGGAATATCTTGAAAGAATGTCTTTCTACTATTTCTTGGTAAACAAAAATTAATATACTTATGTAAGATGCCATAAAAATGATAGAAGTAATAATTTGCTTGTAGTTGGAATCATGGCTAATATTTTAAAAAAAATTACAGGAAATAACTGAACATTTATGATAAAGTGTTAGATTTGGGCCAAAGTTTATTAACTATATGTGATAGCTGTCATGGAAAGATTTTCTTGAGAAAAAAAAGTTCCCAAAGTATGTCTGTATGGGGATGACCATAATTTCCAAGAAGGGTGATTTTTGACTTGTTAAATGAGAAAAAAAATTACATTTAATTCTTGAATTCTTTCTTTATAAAAAGCAGAAGTTGGAAAACTGACAACTAAAATAATGGGTGTGCAGTATGAAATTTAATGAATCTTTTGGGGGAATCCCCTGCATTTTTAAAGCAAAGAAACAAATTAAGGGATAGGTTCTTTTCTACAGAAATATTTTACCTGTATTATTCTTTACTAAGTAGTCTATGGCTAATGTATCCAAATCAGATTATAAACACTCATAAAAGTATAAGGGAAGGAACTATTTTTTTTCATCAAGGTCCATTAATTTATACATGTTAATCAGCCATCGGCCATATAAGAAGAAAAACAAACAACTTAATTTTTGTCAGAGAAATAAGAAATGTCTGACTCATCTGTTTAAGACTCAACTAGGAAAAGAAGAACATCATGATAGACCCCCAGAGCATAGATAATCAAGGAATATTACAAACAACTCTATGCCCATGAATTTGATAACCTAGGTGAAATGGACCAATTCCTTAAAAGACTATCTACTAAATTCACACAAGACATAGATAATCTGAATAGGCCTTTATTTCTTCAGGAAATATAACGAATAATAACATTACAAAGCAGAAAGCATCAGGCCCTGATGGGTTCACTGGTGAGTTTCAGCAAATGTTTAAGGAAGAAATAAATCAGACTAGTTCTCTAAAATCTCTTCTGGAAGATGGTAGCACAAGGAATACTTTCTAATTCATTCTATGAGGCCAGTGTTACCTAGTACCCAACCCAAAGACATTATAAGAAAAGAAAACTATCTATCAATATGCCTCAAAAACATAGATGTAAAAATCCTTATAAAAGATTAGTTAGTAAAATCCAACAACATATAGAAAGTTGAAACATAATAACTGAGGAGATTGATTGCAGGGATGCAAGATTGGTTTACCATTCAGCGTTGATCAACGTGGTCTATCACATCAACAGGCTAAAGAAAAATCACATGCTCATCCCAATAGATACTGAAAAAGCATTTGACAAAATTCAATCCCTCTTCACGGCAAAAAGAAAACTGGCAGTAAACTTGGAATAGAGGGGGATGCCCTGAACTTGATAAAGAATATCCACAAAAATCCTTCAACCAATATCACAGTTAATGGGGAGAAATTTGACATTTACCTGCAAAAATCAGTAATAAGACAATAAAGTGCCCTCTCATCGCTGGCATTCAACACTGTAGTCCCAGCTATTAAAGAAAAACAAACTGGGAAGGAAGAAATAAGACTTTGTGGATGATCTGATCATCTAGGTTTTAGAGTCACTGGTCCTCACAGAGGATTGGTTATAAGACCTCCTTTTGGTGCCAAAATCTAAAGATGCTCAAGTTCCTTACACAAAATGATGTAGTATTTGTGTGTACCCCGTAAATATCCTCCTGTATACTGTAAACCATCTCCAGCTTCCTCATTATACCTAATATAAAGTAAATGCTAAGTAGTTGTAATTCTGTATTATTTTTTAATTTGTGTTATTTTTAAATTATAGTAATGCTATTTTTTATTGTTTTGTTTTCCACATATTTTTGATCCATGGTCGATTGAATTTATGGATGTAGAGCCCTTCAACTTTATGTAGAAATTCCAAGAGAACTACAAACAAACAATCAAATTGCCTGCTGGAAATAATAAACAAGACTGGAAGATACAAGGTTAACACACAAAAGTCAACTGCTGTTCTGTATTTCAGCAATCAACAAGTGAAATTTGAAATTAAAACCCCCAAAACATGTATAGGTTATCTATAAGGAAAACTTCAAAAAATAAAAAAAGATGAAAACATAATCTGACTAAATGTATCCAAGAAGAATTAAATGTCTATGGAAAATAAGGCTCAGTATTACCTACACATCAGTTCTTCCCAATTGGATCTACAGATTCAATGCAACACCAATCAAGATTCCAGCAAGCTATTCTGTGCCTTCTAAAGTTTATACAGAGAAGCAAAGACTCTGTATTGAAATGGAAGAACCAAGTTGGCGGGCTGGCACCATCTGACTTCAAGACTGACTTTAAAGCTACGCCAACAAAGGCCTTGGTAGGAGAAGAAGGCACATGGAACAGTGGGGCAGAATGGAGACCCCAGAAACACATCCACATAAATATAGTGAACTGGTCTAGAACAAAGGCCCACAGTGCATCAACAGACAGTCTTTCCAGCAAATGGTCTGAAACCACTAAACATGCACATACAAAAGAAAAAATTAAAAAAAAAAGACTCTAGACACATACCTTATACACTTTACAAAAATTAACTCAAAATGTATCATAGACCTGAATGTAGAAATGTGAAACTATGAAATTTCTGGAAAATAAAATAGCAGAAAACTTAAATTACCTTGGCTATGGTGATGACTTTTTAGAAACAACACCAAATAAACAATCCATCAAAGAAATCATTTATTAAAGTTAGAAACTCTCTTTTGCTGAAGACAATATCTAGAGAAGACAAGCCACACGCTGGAAGAAAGTATTTGCAAAAGACACGTCTGATGGAGAACTGTCACCCAAAAGGTACGAAGAACTTGTAGAACTCAAAAATAAGAAAATGATGATTCTGGAGTATTCTGACAAATTTTTTTTAAATAAGAAAGGGAAAGTCCCTATTTAAAAAGGGATGAAAGAACTCAACAGATGCCTCAACAAAGACGTCTCAACGTAGACGAAAGACGTTCAAAATCACATGTCATCAGGGAATTATAAATTAAAACAACAATGAAGATCCACTGCTCATCAATCTGAATGGTCAAAATTCAAAACACGGATGACAACAAATGCTGACCAGGGTACAGAACAACAGGAGCTCTCATGCATGGCTGGTGAGGGTGTAGAACAGTGCGGCCCCTTGGAAGGGAATTTGGCAGTTCCTTAGAAGACGGAGCATACTCTTAGCATAAAACCTAGCAACCATGCTCCTTGGTAATTACTCAAATGAATTAAAAAAAATATATCCACAGAAAAACCTTCACATGAGCACTTATAGCAGCTTTACTCATAATTGCCAAAATTTGGAAGCAATTAAAACCCCCTTCAGCAGGTTAATGGAGTAAACTTGGAATATCCAGACAATGGGATATTACTTGGCATGAAAAGAAACGACCTATCCAGCCGGGAAAGATGTGGGGGAGCCTGAGTGCGTCAGAGAAGCAGTCTACACAAGCAACGTGTGTGATTCCAACCATGTGACACTCTGGAGCAGGTGAACGGGGACAACAGTCAAAAGATGCGTGGCTGCTGGAGGGTATGGGGTCAACCCAGTGAGCCTATCCTGTGTGGGTGCATGTCATCATACGTTTGTCCAAACCGGGCATCAAGAATGACCTTAATGTAAACTGTGGACTTTGATGATGATGATGTGTCAATATTGGTTCATCAATTGGAATAAATGCACTGCTCTCGTGTCAGAACTCTCTGTACCTTTTGCTCAGGCTTACTATGAACCTATTATAAAACTTTTATAAAAAAAGAAAAGTTTTCAATTTTAAAAACCTGACTAGAGAATTATATTCAATAAGCACAGAAAACAGTACATCACGCATCACATGTTACGGCCAATTCAGGGCGAAGTGGCACTCGCAGGGTCACCAGCTCCTCCTCCCCCTTGTACCCTCTCCAAGGGCCCAAGTTCTGAAACCCGGATCACTATCTCTTCCTTCCCTCGCTCTGAATAACTAGGACTCAGTCAGGAAAAATTTTAGAAACACAATTTTACAATATGCACAATGGTTCTGCTGATTTTAACAAGAAACTGTTATCCTGAGACTTACCTAGAAAACTTCTAACAGGACTAGATGGAATTCAACAACTCAACAAACCAAATTGTAACAATGTTTTAGCTTCTTTGAGGTCTTTGAACCCAGTCAAAATTTATTTTCTCTTGAAATGGAGATCTCTAAACAGCCTTGATCCAGATTCAATCCTAAATGATCCTAAATGAGCAAATCATGACTTGCTGATTTATATGTCCGACAAAACCTACAAATGTTACTTTCTTGCCAGTATTTTATTAGTACTTATCTGGCCACAGAAATGCTGAGAGAATGTATTCTATTCTAATTTTAAGACTTGGGTGAGAATTTTAGAAAGTAGGAAAGGTCTTCGGAACCATCTCATAAAACATCATTTAATACAGTGGTTCTCAACCTGTGGGGGTGGTGACCCCTTTGGGGGTCGAACAACCCTTTCATAGGGATTGCCTAAATACATCCTGCATATCAGATATTTATGTTATGATTCATAACAGTAGCAAAATTATAGTTATAAAGTAGCAATGAAAATAATTTTATGGTTGGGGGTCACCACAACATGAGGAACTGTATTAAAGGGTCACGGCATTAGGTAGGTTGAGAACCACTGATTTAACAGATTAGGAACCAAACGGCAGGGATCTAGTGACCTGACCAAGACGTCACAGCTAATTAGTAGCAATCCTGACATCAGAACCCAATTCTCCTAGCTCCATAAATTAAGAGCTCTGAGTTAAGAGAACACAAAATTGACCTCAAAGTGGAATTGGAAAAATATTTGCAGACTCAAAGCTTTTGTCAATCAAAAGTTTGAGCAATATGAATTCCCAATTTCACCAAAAGGACTTAATTTACCAACTGAGACTTTCCTAGGTTTGATTTAGCTTCCTTGTAGCAGCAGAGCACCATACCTAACACAAATACACAAGAAATCTACTGCAGGATATGACTTCAGTTTGGGGCTCTCAAAATAGAAGCTAGCTCTATTTAGAGAACAGGTGTGTTGTTGGGGAAAACGCACCAACTTTGCACTTTGAGTGTATTTTGATAGAATACTCAATTGCTGACAAAAGGAGAAGAGGAAATGTACTGAAAATGTAATAATACGATGCCTTGGGTTCGTCCCAAACCTCAATGAGAAGGCTGTCTTTGTCTTGAGTGGTGATTACACCGGACACATTCTGTTCCATGTGGTGTGTTACCCACACCACATCAGAAATCATTATTCCCGGGAGACAAGATTGAAGTCTGTGGTTCCAGAGAAGAGAAACAATATTTTTGTCATTACACAAATTATTTCTCACAGAATACATTCTCAGAGACAAGCAGATGAAGTACTCACTGTGTGAGCCCATGTGTCCCTTCCTGAGACGCCTGGTCCTCCAAGAAGGAATGTTTGATCATCTTCTCACTTTACTCAGCTCCTTCATCCACTCCCCATCTTATAACACAGGGCTGGAGAACTTTTATTAGTATGTTTTTAGATTTCTATCAAAAGCAAGGCTGGAAGCCCTACCTCCACCTTCCTTCAAATACTTTGAATCTCCCTGTGACATTCCTTCCCTTGCCAGTCCCTAAAACCTACTCTAATTTTAACTTTTCTCCTGCAAACTCCTCTAAAGAAAATACATTGTCTTTAGAAGAAATACGATGGTGTAGCAAAAAAAAGCAGTGTATTGATTTTTTCTCTAATTATTCCTTACTTCTATTTAAGTTAATATTGACATTTTGAAAATATTTTATCATATTGCAAAAATTCAGTGATAATTGTAAAAATTGCTCTTGGAACTTATGGTGAAACATCAGGACATTCTTTGTTTTGGTCACAGCTCCCTGGAATGCTGAACTATGAGGTGTTCCCGAGTATTTGTTCATTTCAGCCATTTGTCTTGTTTTTACTTTGGTATAAGTTTGCACTAGGCAGGAAGTAACTTTGAGAAACCATTAGGTGGCAGAAATCCCTCTTGATAGGCTGCTCTTAACTCTCATAATCTCCACTCCCCACGCTCCTCCTTACCCCACCCCTGCCGGGACCAGAGGCCACTGCCCAGTAAAGTGGGACCCCGAGACCCGCGGGGACCCCGAGACCATGGGGATGCTCCTTCCCTGCACCGGAGTGGAGGGGCGCAGTTGTTTTAGGGAAAGTGGGAGAACTCATGTGAGAGGGATTCGTGAATGCAAAATAAAATGGTAAAGAGTAAATCCTGGGCATTTAATTATTACCGGGAGGTGCTGGGCGAGGGGTGAGGGGAGCGCAGGAGTGCGGGTTTCCAGGCTGACTCTGCCACTGACCATTGCCTGATTCCAGAAAGAGCATTTAATCATCCTTTTTCTTTCTTTTTTTTTTTTTTTTTTTTTTTATTAAATCATAGCTGCATACATTGATATGATCATGGGGCATCATTCTTAGCTTCACAGACCATTTGACACATTTTCATCACAATAGTTAACATAGCCTTCCTGGCATTTTCCCAGTCACCATGCCAAGACATTTACATTCCACATTTACTAAGTTTCACATATACCCTTGTAAGATGCCCCGTAGGTGTAATCCCACCAGTACCCCTCCCTCCACCCCCCTCCCCCCACCCTCCTCCCTTTCCCCCTTTCCCCTATTCTTAGGTTGTAACTGGGTTATAGCTTTCATGTGAAAGCCCTAAATTGGTTTCATAGTAGGGCTGAGTACATTGGGTACTTTTTCTTCCATTCTTGAGATACTTTACTAAGAAGAATATGTTTCAGCTCCATCCATGTAAACATGAAAGAGGTAAAGTCTCCTTCTTTCTTTAAGGCTGCATAATATTCCATGGTGTACATATACCACTATTTATTAATCCATTCATGGATTGATGGACACTTGGGCTTTTTTCATGACTTAGCAATTATGAATAGGGCTGTAATAAACATTCTGGTACAAATATTTTTGTTATGATGTGATTTTTGGTCATCTGGGTATATGCCCAGTAAAGGAATTACAGGATTGAATGGCAGATCTATTTTTAGATCTCTAACTGTTCTCCATATATCTTTCCAAAAGGAATGTATTAATTTGCATTTCCACCAGCAGTGCAAGTGTTCCCTTTTCTCCACATCCATGCCAACATCTCTGGTCTTGGGATTTTGTGATATAGGCTAGTCTTACTTGAGTTAGATGGTATCTCAAAGTAGTTTTGATTTGCATTTCTCTGATGATTAAAGATGATGAGCATTTTTTTATATGTCTGAAGGCTGCATGACTGTCTTCTTCAGAGAAGTTTCTCTTCAAATTCCTTGCCCAGCCTGTGATGGAATCCCTTGTTCTTTTCTTGCTAATGAATTTGAGTTCTCTGTGGATTCTGGTTATTAAACCTTTGTCAGAGACATAACCTGCAAATATCTTCTCCCATTCTGAGGGCTGTTTGCTTGCTTTACTAACTGTGTTCTTGGCCATACAGAAGCTTTTTAGTTTGATCAAGTTAATTGCCCGGGGATCTGCCTCATAAAATACTCCCCCAGGTCAATTTCTTCAAGGGTTTTTCTTGCACTCTCTTCTAGTATTCTTATAGTTTCATGTCTTATGTTTAAATCTTTAATCCAGTGAAAGTCTATCTTAGTTAATGGTGAAAGGTGTAGGTCCAGTTTCAGTCTTCTGCAGGTTGCCAGCCAGTTCAATCAGCACCATTTGTTAAATAGGCAATCTTTTCCCCACTGAATGTTTTTAATTGGCTTGTCGAATATTAAATAATGGTAAGTAGATGGATTCATCCCTCGGTTCTCTCTTCTGTTCCAAACATCTACTTCTTTGTTTTTGTGCCAATACCATGCTGTTTTGATCACCATCGATTTGTAGTATAGTCTGAGATCTGGTAGCGTGATTCCTTCTGCTTTGTTTTTAATTCTGAGTAATGTCCTGGCTATTCGAGGTTTTTCCTGATTCCATATAAAACGAAGTATTGTTTTTTCAAGATCGTTAATGTATGACAGTGGAGATTTAATAGGGATTACATTGAAATTATATATTGCTTTGGGTAGTATGGGCATTTTAACAATGTTGATTCTTCCCAGCAATGAGCATGGTAGGTTTTTCCATTTATTAACATTTTCAGCTATTTCTTTTCTTAGAGTTTCATAATTCCCTTTATAGAGATCGTTCATGTCCTTTGTTAGATAAATTCCCAAATATTTCATCTTCTTTGGCACTACTGTGAATGGGATAGAGTCCATAACTGTTTTTTCAACTTTATTGTTGGTATATATAAAGGCTACCAATTTATGAATGTTGATTCTGTAACCTGAGATGCAGCTGTATACCTCGATAATTTCTAAAAGTTTTGTAGTAGAGTCCCTGTTGTTTTTCAGATATATAATCATATCATCTGCGAAGAGCAAAAGTTTGATCTCTTTTGACCCTATATGGATACTCTTGATCGCCTTTTCTTCCCTAATTGCAGTGGCTAAAATGTCCATTACAATGTTAAAAAGCAATGGAGACAATGGGCAGCCTTGTCTGGTTCCTGATCTGAGTAGAAATGATTCCAATTTAACTCCATTCGATACAATACTGGCTGTGGGTTTGCTGTAGATGGCCTCTATCAGTTTAAGAAATGTCCCTTCTATACCAATTTTCTTAAGCGTTCTGATCATGAACCGATGCTGGATATTATCAAAAGCTTTTTCTGCATCAATTGAGAGAATCATATGGTCTTTGTTTTTTAATTTGTTTATGTGCTGAATTACATTTACAGATTTACGTTTATTGAACCAGTCTTGAGACTCTGGGATAAAACCAAGTTGGTCATGATGTATAATTTGTTTGGTGTGTTGCTGGATTCTGTATGTTAGGATCATGTTGAATATTTTTGCATCTATATTCATTAATGATGTTGGTCTATAATTGTCTTTCTTTGTTGGGTCTTTTCCTGGTTTGGGGATCAGGGTGATGTTTGCTTTACAGAACATGCTGGGTAGTGTTCCTTCTTTTTCTCCCTTTTGGAAAAGGTTGAGCAATACAAGTACGAATTCCTCTTTAAAGGTTTGGTAGAATTCTGAGGTGAAACCATCTGTTCCCGGGCTTTTTTTTTTAGGGAGGTTTTGTATGGTTGATGCTATTTTTGAACTTGATATGGGCCTGTTCAACATTTCCACTTGATTCTGGCTATGTCTTGGAAGGTGACGTGCTTCCAAGTATCAGTCAAGTTCCTTGAGATTTTCATATTTCTGAGAACAAAGTTTCTTGTAATAGTCATTAAGGATTTTTTGGATTTCTGAGGAGTCTGTTGTTATTTTATCTTTGTCATTTCTGATTGATGAGATTAGATATTTTACTCTTTTTTTCTTGATTATGTTGGCCAAAGGTTTATCTATTTTATTGACCTTTTCAAAAAACCAGCTTTTTGATTTATTGATCTGTTGTATTATTCTTTTGTTTTCAATTTCATTTAATTCTGCTCTAATTTTGGTTATTTCTTTTCTTCTACTGGGTTT
>CAUYPK010086628.1:0-12079 GCA_963574355.1 Loris lydekkerianus | reverse complement strand
ATTCTTTTATTTTCAATTTCATTTAATTCTTCTCTAATTTTGGTTATTTCTTTCCTTCTGCTGGGTTTTGGGTTGGAATGTTCTTCCTTTCCCAGTTGCTTGAGATGTCCCATTAAGTTGTTGATTTCCTCTCTTTCTATTCTCTTGATGAAGAGTTGCAATGCTATAAATTTCCCTCTTGGACTTCCTTTGCAATATCCCAGAGGTTCTGGTAGTTCATGTCTTCATTATCATTTTGCTCAAAAAATTTGATAATTCATTTTTTAATCTCATCTATGATCCAGCATAAGATTATTTGGTTTCCATGTCTTTGTGTGAGTTTGCAGATTCCTGGTGTTGAGTTCAACTTTTATTACATGATGGTCTGAGAAGCTGCAAGGAATAATTTCTATTTTTAAAAAATTTTCTGAGGTTAGCCTTATGACCTAAGATGTGATCAATTTTGGAGGATGTTCCATGCACTGATTAGAAGAATGTGAATTTAGTTTTGTTAGGATGAAATGTTTTGTAGATGTCTGTTAAATCCAATTGTGAATGGTGAATTTTAAGTCTAAAATTTCTTTGCTTGGTTTCTTATTGGAGGATATATCCAACCTAGCCAAAGGGGTGTTAAAATCTCTGGCTACTATATTGCTGGAAGAAATCAAGTTGCTCATTTCTGTTAGAGTCTCTCTTATAAACTGAGGAGCATTCTGGTTGGGTGCATAAATATTAATAATTGAAATCTCCTCATGTTGAGCTTTTCCCTTAACAAATATGAAGTGACCATCCTTATCTTTCCTTACTTTTGTTGGTTTAAAGCCTATTGTATCTGCAAATAAAATTGTAGCACCTTCTTTTTTCTGATTGCCATTTGCCTGAATTATAGATGACCAAACCTTCACTCTGAGTCTATATTTATCTTTTAAAGTAAGATGAGGTTCTTGTATACTGCAGATATCTGGCCTGATTTCTTGTATCCAGTCAGCCAACCTGTGCCTCTTTATAGGACAATTTAAGACATTCACATTAATTGAGAGTAATGATAAGCTTGGTATTATTTTGTGTGTCAATTTTTTTGAAAGTCCATTGGAAATTTTTAATCCTTTCTCCACTGTGGAAGTTGGGTTTAGGTCAAAAATTTCTGAGTGAGTTTACTTTGATGGGAAAGTGTTGTGCTGGTCATTATGAAGGCTGGGTCTGAGAATGTTCTGGAGAGCTGGGTTAGTTATGGCAAATTTCTTCAGCATGCAAATATAATTAAAGTATTTACTTTCTTCATCATAAATGAAACTCCTTTTTGGTGGATACAGGATCCTGAATTTCAATGCAAACTAATAGGTTTCTTCTGGAAAGAAGTTTGGAAAACACTCAGGGATCTCAAAACTGACCTGCCATTGGATCCTGCAATTCCTTTACCAGGAGTTTATTCAAAAGACCAAAAATCCCTTTTTTTTTTTTTTTTTTTATTAAATCAAAGCTGTGTAAATTAATTATATTTTTGGGCACCATACACTGATTTTATATACAATTTGACATACTTTCATCACACTGGTCAACATAGCCTTCCTGGCATTTTTTTAGTTATTGTGTCAAGACATTTACATTCTACATTTACTAAGTTTTGCATGTAGCCTTGTAAGATGCACTGTAGGTATAATCCCACCAATCACCCTCCCTCTGCCCATCCTCCCCCTTCCCTCCCCTCCCTCTTTCCCTTCCCCATATTCTTAGGTTATAACTGGGTTACAGCTTTCATATGAAAGCCATAAATTAGTTTCACAGTAGGGCTGAGTACATTGGATACTTTTTCTTCCATTCTTGAGATACTTTACTAAGAAGAATATGTTCCAGCTCCATCCATGTAAACATAAAAGAGGTAAATTCTTTATCTTTCTTTAAGGCTGCATAATATTCCATGGTGTACATATACCACAATTTATTAATCCATTCATGGATTGATGGACATTTAAGCTTTTTCCATGACTTAGCAATTATGAATTAAGCTGCAATAAGCAGTCTGGTACAAATATCTTTGTTATAATGTGATTTTTAGTCTTCTGAGTATATACCTAGTAGAGTAATTGTAAGATCAAATGGCAGGTCTGTTTTTAGATCTCTAAGTGTTCTCCAAACATCTTTCCAAAAGAAATGAATTAGTTTTGATTTGCATTTCTCTTATGATTAAGGATGATGAGCATTTTTCATATGTCTGTAGGCCATGCACCTGTCTTCTTCAGAGAAGTTTCTATTCAAGTCCCTTGCCCATCCTGAGATGGGATCACTTATTCTTTTCTTGCTAATACATTTGAGTTCTCTGTGGATTCTAGTTATTAAACCTTCGTCAGAGACATAACCTGCAAATATCTTCTGCCATTCTGAGGGCTATCTGCTTGCTTTATTTACTGTGTTCTTGGCTGTGGCGAAGCTTTTTCATTTGATCAGGTCCAAGTAGTGTATTTTTGATGCTGCTTCAATTGCCTGAAGGGTCCTCCTCATAAAATATTTGCCCATGCCAATTTCTTCAAGAGTTTTTCCTACACTCTCTTCTAGTATTTTTATAGTTTCATGTCTTAAGTTCAAATCTTTAATCCAGTGAGAGTCCATCTTAGTTAATGGTGAAAGGTGCGGGTCCAGTTTCAGTCTTCTACAGGTTGCCAGCCAGTTCACCCAGCACCATTTGTTAAATAGGGAATCTTTTCCTCACTGAATGTATTTAATTGTATTTAATTGGTATTTAATTTGGTCAAAGATTAAATAATGGTAAGTAGCTAGGTTCATCTCTTGGTTCTCTATTCTGTTCCATACATCTACCTCTCTGTTTTTGCGCTAGTACGATGCTGTTTTGATCACTATCGATTTATAGTATAGTCTGAGGTCTGGTAGCGTGATTCCTTCTGCTTTGTTTTTATTTCTGAGTAATGTCTTAGCTATTTGAGGTTTTTTGTGATTCCCTATAAAATGAAGTATTATTTTTTTGAGATCTTTAAAGTATGACAGTGGAGCTTTAATTGGAATTGCATTAAAATTGTATATTGCTTTCGGTAGTATGGACGTTTTAACAATGTTGATTATTCCCAGCCATGAGAATGTTATATTTTTACATTTGTTAACATTTTCAGCTATTTCTTTTCTTAGAGTTTCATAGTTCTCTTTATAGAGCTCTTTGACATCCTTTGTTAGATAAACTCCCAAATATTTCATCTTCTTTGGCACTACTGAAAACAGAATAGAGTCCTTGACTGTTTTTTTCAGCTTGATGGTTGTTAGTATATATAAAGGCTACAAATTTATGAATGTTGATTTTGTAACCTGAGATGCTGCTTTATTCCTTGATTACTTCTAAGAGTTTTGTAGTAGAATCCCTGGTGTTATCCAGATGTACAATCATATCATCTGCAAAGAGTGAAAGTTTGATCTCTTCTAACCCTCTATGGATACCCTTGAGTGCCTTTTTCTTTCCTAATTGTGATGGCTAAGACGTCCCTTAGAATGTTAAAGAGCAGTGGAGACAATGGGAAACCTTGCCTGGTTCCTGATCTGAGTGGAAATGGTTTCAATTTAATCGCATTCAATACGATATTGGCTGTAGGTTTGTTGTAGATGGTGTCTATTAGTTTAAGAAATGTCCCTTCTATACCAATTTTCTTAAGCGTTCTGATCTTAGCTCTTTGACACTAACAACAAACTTAACTTCTTTTTATCTATTTTTATAAGTTAAAATCCTGAATTTCAAAGGTCAAGGGATTTGCTGAGCTTGAACACAGATAATTAGAGCTTGAGCTGTGATTGTCTAACTCCAAATCCTGCCATCATAGAGGAAATACATTGTTAGAAAGACCATGCACTTTGAACTCAGATAATTCTGGTTCAATCCCAGAATTTCTATTTGTTAGCTGTGTGGGCTTGTGCAACTTTGCTTAAACTCTGTGAGGCTCAATACCTCACACAGAGAGCAATAATAATACTATACTCTAGAAGTCATTATGTGTGTTAATTTATACTAAGGGTATAAAGATCTGGTACAGTACATGGCATATAATAGGCATTTATTCAGTTAAAGTTACCCTTGTTGAAGTCACATTTCATGTGTGTTTATGAACTGGCAGAGCACCAACTACCAGCATCACCACCAGGAAAGGCTCACTCTCAAGACTTTAAGCTCTAGTCCTCTGGAGATGCATGGTAAAAATATAAAGCAGTGTTTTATTTCTAAATATTACAAGTCATAAGACTGAATTATCAAATTCACCCAATGACATCATTGATTTTTAAACCTTTAATGATACTGAAGCAATCCTTAACAAATTAATCTTTTCACCATCTGTGTCTACTTCAGAGTTTTATTTTTTAGCTTTGATAAGAAATCTGATTTGTACAAACTAACACATTAGAAAATAATACTAACTCCTGTTGCACAAACAGGACTCCTATAAAAAGAATGACTGTGGAATTGCAGAGCAACCTGAATAGAAGTTCTGCCTGTGGAAGTGACACAACACATTAGGAAAGCAGCTGAGTCTGTAGAACTGAAGCCTAACTCTTGATCTAGTCAATATGGAATTCTAGAGTCAGCTTGTGTTAAAAAGTCATACAACCTTGAACAAGTTACATGTTCTTTTTGGCCTGACTCTCCTTTTTAAAATAGATATTTAGTAGTATGGACTAGAATTTTTATGATCATATCCACATCCAAAATACTAATGGTCTATAAATTCACAGAAAAATATACTTACAGTAAGTGAAGCAAGAAAGGAAATAATACAGGTCAACCAGTGAGTGCTGAAACCCAAGAAGGCATGGGCCTCTCTGAAACAGTCTCTTCTATAAAATGCCTCTAACATTTTTTTTTTTTTTTTTTTTTTTTTGCATGACCACTAAGAAACTGTGTGTGAATCCACCCTTGAATTGGCTAGAAAATAGCTTCCATCAAACCTTTTCAACATTTGAATCAAGAGAAGGATTGAGCCAGGAAAACCTTTACTGGAACAAATCAAGCCTGTGTATCTAACTACCATGTTATAAAAAGTGCCAAGGAAAGTTATGTGTCAAATGACACCAATGGGATTCAGTCAGCAAAACTCATTCATAGAAAAATATATAGAAGGTTCTACAATAATTAAAAAAAAAGAGGAAGACAGAGAATGAAATATAAGAAAGGAGAAGCTTATAATAATAGAGTAAAAGTATTTAAGACACATATTAAACAATCACAATTGGAAGCATTATTTGAATCCTGATTTGAGAAGATAAACTTTAAAAAAGTAAGAATTCATAAGACAATTGTGGAAACTTGAACAGTGGTATTTGATGATTTTTAAAAATTTTTGTGTATGGATAAGTTGGAATAATGGTTATATTTTGAAAAATAATTATTATTTTTAGATATGCATACTGAAATATTTGTGGATTAAATGTGGATATCAGAGATTAATCAAGGATGGGAAAGAATGGGTAAAATGTAGATAAAACAAAATTGGATGTTAATGGACAATTATTCAAGTTGGGTGATACTATATTGTCTGCTTTTGTGTTTGAACATTTTCATCACAAAAGCTAACACACATACACCCAACTAAGATTCTGCTTAAGGGGAGAAAAATATTCTACTAGCAAACAATTGGACAAGCAAAGCATACAACCAGAACTCTCTTTTCTTGGAAAACTCTTGCTGATACTATAAAGTGAATATGGGTAATTCCTATTAGCCACAAAATTACCATGATCGAGGTTATTTCAAAACCTTCTGTGGGAAACACTTAGAGAGTCTTACTGGGAACTCTTGGCACAAAAGCACAAGGTTGACTCAATTCCAACAGGAGTTTCCACAAAAGTTTCTCTATCTCTCAAAATGTCGTTATGAAGAAACATGCAAGAATATTCTTTTCACTGTGTTGGGCCTTAGGTTTTGGGTAGGGAAAAGAAATTCTAAACTCTTTGTAGCATCCATATCCAGGAAGAGAAGGGACATTTCATATAGATTAAGTGGTAGAAAAGCTTTATGTTTGAAAGCACTTTTATCCTGATAAAGCTAGTCTATTGCACAGATGAGATAAGTCACTGTCTCCAGAAATAATAATAAGTATAGAAGGAGCAGAGAAAGGGAGAAATTGTAGCCACAATTATGTATTGTTTTTAAATTCATGTCTACCTTTACACAAGATCCTCAAATTATCACATCAATATCAGTAATCAAAAATAAAGAATGGAAATACTTCATGCTGACATATATGTGTGTGCACCACACACATATGTACACACACTCTCACACAGAGACATACACAATGCAAGAATGATAGCGGATGGACCGTGATGGTTCTTTCCAGTCCCAATTATGATTGATAGCATTCCATTACCTTTATGCTTATTTTAAAATCCCCTTGACACAGATTGATTAAAGGCACAGACCTCTATGAACCTATGAAAAATTTATGGATTTTGAAAGAGCATTAACATGTACCATTTGAGCACAAATCATTTCCTGGCTGTCACTGTTTTCCCCACCATCTCTTTTATGTTGGTAATATATGTTTAATAATCAAAAACCGATGCTAGGGATTAAAGCATCAAGATGTTACAGAATAAAGCAACAACAACAACAACAACAAAAAGAAATTAGATTTGTATGATTCTAACTATTCTTTAATCTGCTTCTGGGCAACAAAAGTGATTTGTGTCAGCCGTTATTGCATTAAACTTTAATTTTCTTCCACCGGCACAGGATTATATAAAGGAGTATTGGATTGCACTCAGCATGGATTAGCCGAGCACTGTCTCCGCTGCCAAGGAGCAAATGGATTTCCTTCTTTCTTTGATTTATATTTTTATTGCTGTTTTTCCCCTCCTTCTAATTCCCATTACCCTTCTGTTTGCCAGCACTGAGATACCCTGTAGGAGCAGCAGAAAGGCAGGCAGAATTATTGGCTTATTGCATATATTTATGTTCCAAGGCTTCTCAGTCATCTATGTCAGAGGAATAAAGTAGCCTCCAGCTATGGAGACTGTGTGCCAGTTTTAAACCATAAAATTAAAACTTGTTTAAGGTAAAAAGTCACTTCCTACCTGTTTCAACTCAGCAAAACTAACTGGGTTCGACCTCCTGTCAGACTACCTGGCTCTATCTCACAGCAGACAGAGAAAACCACTGTGGGATACATACATAGTAAATTCCCAGGGCTCACTTTTGCTCACAGGAGGGCTTGAGTAGCAGAGCCCTTGAGATTCAGGAGGGAGAAGAGGCTCTCTGACTTTTCCCTTTAGGGTCTCTGAGATACAGACTTGTTTCTGGAAACAGGAGCAAATAAGCCGTCTCTGCTCAAGAAGTAGGAGGCTGATGATGGAACCTAGAGAGGGCGCTAAAGATGTGGCTCCAAGGTTGCGGTAGAGAGAAAGGAAGACTGAGTTGGAACCAAGCAGGGGATGCAGACTAACAGTGGCCAGAAAACAAGAACAATGGTGCATTCCGTTTGGTCTGCAAAGGTCTCTGGATTTCTGAAGAAGAAAATGAAGCCTGACAGATTTCAGTTTGTGTTTTGGTTCTCATAGACTTCTTGAGAACTGAGCAATGAATTCTCAAGTCTCAGAAAGGCAGCTGGTACAGAGCAGCTGCATGGCAGATGCCACTTAGCAATACCTGGGAGACACAGGCCCCCATACCAGAGCCTGACTCTCTTAACAGGGAGGAAGGAGCCCCGCCACTGGGGGCTGGAATTTTTTTCCCCAAAGGAACCACAGTGGCTGGCCTAAGCCAAAGAAGACTATATAAGATTAAGAGAACCATTTCAAAGAACAGAATAGGGATTAAGAAAAACCACTGGTGGGCTGTTCAAAGGCTGAGACCTCATTAATAGAACAAAGAGGTTTCCATAGAATTGGAAGAGCAGAAAATATTGTTCACTAAGTCATCCTTAAGTATCTCTTAGATACACAACACATTCAAAATTTGGAGCTATAAAAGTGTAGCTAGATGTGAACTATCTTTATTTGGATCTTTTAGTATATCTATTCATGCAGTAAGTAAGGTAGGATGTGTTTCCAGAATCAAGAGTCTTTTGTTACTCATCATGAACCCATATATTTTAGTGAATTTTCACATTAGACACAATGGTATAACATTAAGAAAAAAAATCAAATGAAATATTCAGAAGACTCCAAAAGTACACAATATCTGGCTCAGATATTCAACAAATGTTTGTTTCATTCTCCTTCAACTCTGTAACTGTTATGACATGCCACAATGATTTGGTAAAAGCCTCTTTTTTAATAGGCTTTTTTGATTCTTGATTAATTCCAGTGTCTTAAATAGAGTCCACACCACACTAAATTTATAGCAAATTCCATTCTATGTTGAACAAACTTCTATTTTGAGGTCCTTTTTGGAAAGACTAAATTTGTATCATTCCTGTTTTTCTAATAAATTTCTGGGCAGTGAATAGAATTTCTGATTTCTGTGGAGAATATTGGCTTTAAAGGAGTTTCTCGTGTATGGAAAATAGTCTGCAGTTTTTTTATCATAGGGATTCTCTAAGCCATATCACAGGAAACTATACCTGAGGTTGGGTGATCACGACTCAGAGTCATTGGCAGTTAGGATCTCTCCCTCTTAGGCCAGACCTCTATTATATCAAGCTATGGGAATTGGCAGTTACCCATAAAAATGTCCATAGGATTCAATGAAACCTTACAATATATCAGAAAAATAGATGACAACACTTAAAAAATATAAAAGGTAAAGAAAATAAGGGTGGTTTTCTAATAAATATATTATAGTAGAATAGGGTGCATATAAAACATTGTGGTTTATGCCTTATAAATTAGAAGCTTGTCTTCTCTCTACCAAGTTGTTTCCCCCATTCAGCAAGCTTCGCCTGGTTTGATACATAGTGCTTTCATGCTCTATTCTCTTTTCAAAAACAAATGCCTTTAACAAGGCTGTCATAAATTTAGTCATTCTAATATATAAAACAGTTTTAAGTATTACTTCTTTATCACTATACTACATTTCCATCACTGACTATTAGTTGTATTCATGAAGTAAAAATCTTAGAAGCCCCTATAAGTTTGCCTTTGGGACAAAGCATCCAGCTAGCCTTCTATAAATCTATATACATCAGATCACATTAAAAACATTGGGAATTTATGCCTGTTTTCATTTAAATAATCAAATGTTTCATTTTAATATGAAGTTTGAAATTCTATGTGTAAACTAGTTTGGTTTTGTATTTGTCAGGTTTATGTTGCAATGATACTGTGAAACAAACATTTCCCAAACTCCGTGTGTGTTCTTTTTCTATTTAACACTGAATATATGTTGTTTTTACACCAATTCTCTGATACAAACTGAGTTCAATAATTTAATTTTGACATTAACTCCCAGAATTAATGCACACCCCACGTATTAAAGGCTTAGTCCCACAAGACTGTCCCCACTTCAAAAAGCAGCCACAAATGGATAGCTCAGGCTATCCCTACTTTTTCTAGTAGACTAAAGATACAGGAGCTCCTATAATTCCCCTGTCAGGTTTGATAATTTGCTAGAACCACTAATAGAAATCAGGAAAGTGTTTTATTTACAATTACTAGTTTATTATAAAGTATAAAATTCAGGAACAGCTAAATGGAAGAAATGCAGAGGGCAAGGTATTGGTGGAAAGGGGCATGTAGAGCTTCCATGCCCTCTCTGAGCTCATCACCTTCACAGAACATCAGTGTGTTAACCAAGGTAGAAACTCTCTGGATGTCATTGTGAGAGTTTTCATGAGAGTTTCATTATGAAGACATGATTGGTTAAATTATTGAGCATTGATGATTGAATTCAGCTTTAAACTTCTCTCCCTCCCACAGGTTGGGATGTGAGGCTAAAAGTTCTAACTCTCTAATCAAGTGGTTGCTTTTTTTCTGGTGACCAGCCCCCATAAGGAAGTTATATAAGAATTATTCATTAGCATACAAAAGACAGTAAATTTTGAGGGTCTTTGGAGTTTTGTGCTAGGAACTGAGAACAAAGACCAAACTTTTTTTTTTATTATATGTATAACACAGTGACTTATAACAACAAACATTATTTTGTCTGTCATAGATCTTTTTGCTGAGAGTTGGGTCTCTGTTGAGTTTAGCTTAGATCATCTGGTCTTTGTCCAAGTTGTAATTTAGGTGGATATATATTAGATGTTTTTTCTCATTTGAGGCCTAGTATATGTTTCTGTCATGGTAAGTGCTCTAAGTATAAAGGGGTGAACAGAAAGTATACTGTATCTTCTACCCAAAATTCAATGTTCCAAAAACAAGTTACACAGTCAAATTCCAAGACCACGAATCAAAGAAGTAAACTCTGCCCACATGGCATTAGTTGTGTGGGGAAGAGGAACAGAAAAAAAAAAAAATTGACAAATAAATACACCAGAGTTCTTCAAACTTTTTTCTTAAAGGGTTAAATAGTAAAAAGTATCAACTAAAAGCATCATTGTGTTCCAGCCTGATCATGGACTGTGGTTCACTGACTCCTGCAAATTAACAGTCTGCCCTTTTGTCACAACTTTCTCTGCCAGATACAAATTAATGACACCTTAAGAATCAGGTTCAATCAGGATCTCATGACAGTATCTATATCAGAGTAAAATATGGCAACTCATGATCCAGAGACTTGTGAATTAAAATGGCAAGTCATCTGTTCTACATATACATGCAATGATGAAAAGAGATAGATTAATGGGAGTTAACATCTCCATTTGGAAAGGAATTAGAGGCACAAATTAATTCCAGCATGGGTAGGAAATATGCCCTGATTAGACCCCAGATACAATTCCTAGGAGCAACTTCCCAATCTATTGCTCAACGTGGTTGTGGGATCTACCTTTTATTGTATCTTCTCTTTCATCTGAAAAGACCATGAGAGAATACACCTTTATTATCACCTGAACACCTTTCTCAGCCTGTTTCTTGCCTATATAAAGTTGGAATCCTAGTGTTCCCTCTAATTTCTCATTCTTAAATCCAGGGTGATATACTTTTGCCATTTTTCTTGAGCTATGAGTTTGATCCAGTCACTTCTATGTGTCAACCCACAATTCCTTTTGATACATTTCTATTTCTCTCTCTCAACTCAATCACAAGTTGTCTGGCTATATCTTCCCTCTGTGAGATTCCACCCCTAGTTTCCATTATAGGAGGAGTTTGTCCAGCTACAATGATCTACTGAGGCCGATGTTAATCCACTTAGAGTACCTAATCAAAGATGTGATACCCACATATTTTAATCTTTTCTCTGAGGTTTAAGACGGAGCCCCTGATGTATTATTATTATTTTTTTTTATTTTTTATTTTTTTTACAGTTTTTGGCTGAGGTCGGGTTTGAACCTGTTACCTCCAGCATATGAGGCCAATGCCCTTTTAAGCTCAAAATATTTCTTAATTTTATTTTTAACTGGTGAAGGTGAAAAAATAATTTTATTTTTTAACCTTGAAAATTCTAGAATTTCTCAGCATGTCTATTCCTCCTCTATTTTGATTTTCTTTTCTGCATTCTTCTCTTTCTTGAGGTAGCACATCGAAAGAAACTAGTAACAATCAGCTGACCCTCTCAACAGGATACTTCATTCGTGGGTCGATGGGCACTTGGGCTTCTTCCATGGGTCGATGGGCACTTGGGCTTCTTCCATGACTTAGCAATTATGCATTGGGCTGCAATAAACATTCTGGTACAGATGTCTTTGTTATATTGTGAATTTTGGTCTTCTGGGTATAAACCTAGTAATGGAATTATAGGATCGAATGGCAGGTCTATTTTTAGATCTCTAAGTATTCGCCAAACATCCTTCCAGAAGGGACGTATTAGTGGGCATTCCCACCAGCAGTGTAGAAGTGTGCCCTTTCTTCCACATCCACGCCAACATTTCTGGTTTTGGGTTTTTGTTATGTGGGCTACTCTTACTGGGGTTAGGTGATATCTCAAAATAGTTTTGATTTGCATTTCTCTGATGATTAAGGATGATGAGCTTTTTTTCATATGTTTGTAGATTTTGTGTCTGTCTTCTTTAGAGAAGTTTCTCTTTAAGTCCCTTGCCCACCCTGAAATGGGGTCACGTGTTCTTTTCTTGCTAAT
>CAUYPK010086626.1:0-46057 GCA_963574355.1 Loris lydekkerianus | reverse complement strand
TCAAAAAGCTCGAAAAGTGGGTGCCCCACAATTTAAACGATTGGCAGAAATTGTCACGTTTTGAGGTTTGTTCTTCATTGCTTTTGCACAACCAAAACGATCCTTTTTTTGGATCAGATCATCATGTGTGATGAAGAGTGGATTCTCTATGGTAAAAGGAAACATTCAGGACAGTGGTTGGACACCGATGAGCCATCCAGGCACTTCCCAAATGCGAAACCCCACCAAAAAAAGATTATGGTTACTGTATGGTGGTCAGCGGCTAGTGTGATTCACTATAACTTTTTGCAACCAGGCCAAACCATCACAGCAGAGTCTTATTGTGAGGACATGGATGAAATGTACCAACAATTGTGTCAGCAGCAGCCAGCACTGGTCAACAGAAGAGGTCCGATCCTGCTCCACAACAATGCCTGGCCGCACATCTCACAAATCACCATCTGAAAATTAAAGGAATTGAGCGTTGAAGTTCTGCCCCACCCACCGTACTCCCCAGACCTTTCACCAACCGACTACCATCTTTTCAAACACTTCGATAACTTTCTCACCGGTAGAACCTTTGCCAATCAGGACCTAGCAAAAACGGCCTTCGTTGACTTCAACGAATCCCGAGCACCCAATTTTTATGCCGACAGAATTAATCAACTTGTGTTACGTTGGCAAAAGTGCACTGATTCAAATGGCACTTATTTTGATTAAATTGAATAAATATTCACTGAGATATTACAGTTTAAAGTAGACTCATAAAAACGGACAAAACTTTTGAAATGACGTAATACAATGCTTTCCCCTCTGGCTACGGGAAGGTAGTATGGCTCAGGGATTGTTTTGCCTGCTCATTTCGGTGCTTCTCCTCCCTTCTTTCAGTAGTTTCTTCACATTGGCGAACTGAGCAGCACTCAACTGAAGAGCAGGGAGACACTGTGGTCTCTGGGGCTCTCTGATCAGGTCTCTCTGCAGCTCTCTGCCTTGTGAGACTCTCTGCCCTGCAAGGCTTTCTCTTCTCCAGTACTGCACTCTGCATATGTATCCGATTTGATCTCGCTGAATTCTCCATTACGTCCACTTCACTCGGGGTGACTGCCAGGCTTCCTTCCTCCTCCTCCTCCTCCTCCTCCTCCTTCTTCTTCTTCTTTTTTTTTTTTTTGCAGTTTTTGGCCAGGGCTGGGTTGAACCCCCCACCTCTGCATATGGGGCTGGCGCCCTACTCCTGTGAGCCACAGGTGCTGCCCTTTGTTTCCGTCTTTTGCACTGTTGCTTACCTGGGAACTCTGGAGCTGCCACAGGGCTCACCTTGTTTATCTCCCTTCTTTCAGGAATCTCTGTCCCATGTTACCTGCTGATCAGTGTCTGAAAATCATTTTGGAAATTTTCTCCATTTGGTGTTGTTTTAGGCAAGAGGGTGAATCCCTGTTACTCCATCCTGGCCAGAAGGGCAAGTCCTGAACTTGGGCCTGTTTTCCCCTCTGTATTTTTGGTGCTGATGCCTTCCCCTCCCTGATTTTGGTGTGTACATGTCTTTCCTCTGTGCTCTGTGGCTGATGGTCGACACCCTTGCTGCACAGTTCTATATCCTCATGGCTCCCTCAGTCCATTCTTTGCTTCACTTTCTTAGTTTTTGTCTAGTTTTTCTCTCACTCATCCCAGCTTTTGTACTAGTTGCTGGTCCTCCACAGACATCACCATTGGTGAGATCAGATCGCGACTTTCTTTTCAGAGATGAACTGATTCCTCTGGAAGTTCATAGGCTTCAATCTTCCAAATGTCTACACTCTTTTTCTGTATTTCTTTTCAAAAGAGGTATAGTCAATTTGTCTGTCTGTCGTCTCTTTCTTTCTCACCCTTCTTAGCCATACATCCAATCATCCATGCATTATCTATCTTTCATGGTGATTATTTTTATCACTGTTTCTTCCATGGCTGAAATTGTTGTACATAGGGGAAGGTTCTAGCAGGCTGCTATCACTCTATGGTTTTGCCAAGGGCATTCCCAGAGCCCAAGGCAGAATTTGTCTATTTCTCTGCAAGGCTTTATGCCAGACACTATTAGATCTGGGATACTCATGAATTAGTTTGAGCTTCAGCTGATGAATAATCCGTTTGTCCCTTTGGGCAATTAAACATTTCAATTATTATCTTCATTTTATTTAAATCCTTGAGATTAGGCTTCCCTTTATTTCTCTTAATTCCCTGTTGTAGTCATGAATGCCAAAAAGGTAATAGATCATCTTTGTCTCACGATTGCTAAAATGTGTCTATAAATAAACTCTCCTGAACATAGGGTGTTCCTCCTTGCTTTCCTTTCTTTTTTCTAAATTAATTTATTCTGCTAACTTTTATTGACCACCTATTATTTTATAGATTAAACTAGATGATAGAAATGCAAAGATCAATATAATATATCCCTGTCCTTAAGGAACTTTTTAAAAATTAAATCATAGCTGTGTACATTAATGCGATCATGGGGCACCATACACTGGCTTTATAGACTGACACATTTTTTTAATGCCTCCTTGAAAAGATGATCATAACACGATATGGTAAATCCTGAGACAGAGGTAAGCACAGGGTACCAGGAGAGGGCAGGAGAGGGGTGCCAAGTTCAAATTTCCTAGAAAAGACCTTACCTGAGATAGGAGCACCTTAGCAGACAAACAGGGTGAAAGATATGCAAGTAAGTTTTTTGAAGACAACCTTTAGATAAATCCTAGAATAAAAGAATGAGGATACATTGAGGGGATGAAGTATGGAGCTTACTTTGACTAGATTGTAGAAGGACAAAATAGAAAGGACAAGTGTCAGAAAAATTGGGATGTAGGAAGGTAACATATCATGGAGGATCTTGCATGTCACGTCACTAATGTCCCAATACTTTATACAGGAGTATGTGGAGAAGTAAGGGGAGCTTTTGTCAATAATAGGTGATAGACGCAGGTTATATTTTATAAAGTTCACTCTGGGTGCAGTGTGGAGAAAGGATTGTGTTGGAACAAGAATGGAGAGAGAATAACTGGGAGACTTTTTATTTAGATGAGAAATAACAGTGAACTAAGAGTACCAGGAGGTTAGGGTTAGGGTTAGGGTTAGGGTTACTGCTGCAGGAGGAGGGAGAGAGGGAGTGGGAGAGAAATGAAACCAAGAAGCATGTGGGCATGGAACTGTCAGATCTTGACTGCACAGGGGAGAAGAGAGGGAGAAGTGGAAGATGACCCTTGGGTGTCTATGGAAAATGGCTAGGAGAACATCTGGGATATTCACTGGAATAAGCAACATCAAAGAAAAAGCATAAAGGTGATGAACTCCGTTTTGTATATATCGAATTTGAACCATTTGTGAAATGTCACTGAAATTATCTGTAACTTAATTAGATGTATGGGTTTGTAGCTCCATAGAGATGTTTGCATCTCCATAGTGATATAGGGGGCTTCAGCTGATGGGGGACAGTACTAAATAATGGTGGAGACCTGGGATGGAGGGAGGTCACTCCTATGGTACAAAAACTGCACTTGCAGCTAATAACTAGGTGCTTGCCTTCTCTATATGCCATGATTTTCTATTTCTAAAGAGTCATAAAAACATGACATTGTCCTTTTGGTCATTATATCAGATATGGAGAAAAAAGTTTAGCAATTAATTGAACTTTTTCACATTTATATTTGCAACCTATGCATCTATATTTTTCTGCTAGCTAAGGTGAAGGAAGAAGGGTGTACAAGCTGCACCCTGCGTAAGGAAGCATGGGGTGCTAAACCTCATACACGCAAGCTCTGCCCCTCTCGTGGCAGTAAGGATTCCCACTTACACACTGTGAACTCCCTTTTTAGAATGCTTTTGTTTTTAACCCCATGAAATCCCACTTTGTTACACAGAATGTCCTGTGATTTCCCAACACACTAGGTATCTTCTTGAGTTTTCTGATCTATATTTTCATATTGGCCAGAATTCCTCTGTTGACCAATCGCAATCTTATACACTGATTTTTTAAAAGCAACCTATTTATGGGGGAGGTAAAGTTTTTAGAACTTTGCTTCAATTTCTCAGTACAGTGGTAGAATACGACCTTTGAATTCAGACACACATGGTGTTGAGCCCAGCTCCGTAGCTGACTAACTCAGTGGTAACAGGTAAACATTTGAACCTCTGAGACTGGGTTTTTGTGTCTAAAAATTGAGGCTGAAATAAAGTTATAACTGGGTTATTGGAAGGATTAGATTTGGTAATACACATGAAGTACTTAGCACAGAAACTGAAGTATACAAAGTGCTCAGTGAACTTCTTTTTGTTGTTTATGCTGCTTCTGTGTACTTACCTTCTCTAGGTCAGTTCAAATAGGTTCAATCAGCACTTGATGAGAACCTTGTACTTTGCCCAGGCCCTGCACTGGCATTCTGTGTTTTGGGGGGAGGGAGTTAAAGGTGAAGCAACCTTAATTAACATCCTCAAAGAATTTACCCTAAAGTTTAATGTTTAATCACTATTCCGTCCCACTTTACATTTGCCTCTGGTACCCATCTCCTTCCTCCAGCCAGTGGAAATATTTTTTGAGGGCATTTCTAATCTTCTTTGAATTTTGGGAGACTTTTGGTCTGTGGTTCTGGGGCTTTCTTATTCCATGTTGCCATCTGGAATCTTTGTTCAGGCCTTGGCCAGAAAAAAATAACAACAACAAAAACAACACACTAACATAGGAAAATAACATTTGGCAGGAACTTGGCAACAATAACCCCTCGGTTGCCAGAATCTTTGTTCACTATGTGGGTAGCTCAGATGGCACTTAATTAAATGCATTTCCCTATAAATTCTCAGCAGTGTATTTATTTTTACTGATGGCTAATAACTACCCTATCTCTAAGGCAACCAAATTTCACAGCTTGCAGGATAGGGAAATCAGCATGTATAAATAGCATGTTACTTTTGTTAGTACTCAGCCATATTCCTCATCATTCTCAGAGTGACAATGGACTTATTTATTATTATTTCCCTCCTACCTGATCTGCCTTTATAATAAAAATAACACCTACTATTTTCAGTGCCAACTACGAGTCATTTACTGTACCAGGTTCTTTGTATTCATTATCTCATTTAATCTTCACAAGTCTTTGAGGTAGGTACCAGTATTCTCATTTACAAAACAGAGAAGAGATAAAAGGAAGAGTTGAAGAGGTTAAGTATTTTGTATAAGGTCAGACAGCTGGAAAGTGATGGATTGGAAGAGTGGTCTGAAAGATCCACCTGATGCCAAACCCCAAGATCTTTTCTTTTTTTTTTTTTTTTTATTAAATCATAGCTGTGTACATTGATATGATCATGGGGCATCATACACTAGTTTCACAGACTGGTTGACACGTTTATAACACACTGGTTAAGATCTTTTCTTTATACTATATGAACATTTTATTTATTTATTTTTTTGAGACAGAGTCTCACTTTATCACCCTTGGTAGAGTGCTGTGGTGCCATAGCTCACAGCAACCTCCAGCTCTTGAGCTTAGGTGATTCTCTTGCCTCAACCTCCCGAGTAGCTGGGACTACAGGTGCTGGTTACTTTTTTGTTGCAGTTTGGCTGGAGCTGGGCTCGAACCCACCACCCTAGGAATGTGGGGCTGGCGCCCTACTCACTGAGCCACAGGCATCACCCGACTACATGAACTTTTTTAAAGAAAGGTGCTTATCATTTTTTCAGATACAGCCTCAACATACTTCTATTCAGTCAATACACATCTAAAAAGTTGTTTATGCTTTTAGTTAGCTCCATCCTCACCCGTAAGCATTTTTTTGTCCAGTGCAGGAGTATTTGTCGTATGATGCAGAGAGGGTGGCCCAGGTATTTCTTCTCTTCCTCAGCTGCTGTGTGGCACCAGGTCAATTATTTAAATTAATTTTTCTTATGGTTTTAAATTAGCCAGGAAATTTACTTATGTTGAGACATTGTTTCGTAGGCACAACCCTATATATATTTGAAGACAAAGGTAAAAGTTAGCTGAAAGTTGTGAATTGGAATAAGAAAAAACATAAGATTCATCAGCTGATTGCTCTTAAAAAGAATGTATTGTTTCTTATCTATTTTGTTGCAGATCTCTAATCTGTGGGAAAGAGCATATTCATTAGCAGAAAATGTATTACACAAACAATATGCTTTTGACATAAATTCACAACTTTAGACAAAGCTTTATTTCGATAAAATTCATTAAAGTACCTTATCTGACTTTCACTTTATAAGACATTTTTCTAGATTTAGAATTCAGCCATTATTTTCTTTCAGCATTTTAAGTCATTCCGTCATCTTCTAGGTTCCGTTGTTTCTTTCGAAAAGTCAGCCATCAATGTAATTGTTGCTTGTTTGAATGTGATGTATCTCCCTCCTTGTTACCTCCAGCACTCACCCTTGCCTGCTTTTAAGATTTCTTCTTGGTTTCAATTTTCAATATGTTGAGCCTATGATATTTTCAAGCATGATGTAATTCTGGTGTATCTAAATGTGCTTTTCCCCTTTAGTATTTATCTTGCTTCACTCTTGCAGAGCTTCTTATATCTGTGGATCAATGTTTTTAGCATTTTTGGAAAATTATTGGCCAGTGCCTTTTCAAATATTGCTTTTTCCCCTTTATCTGCCCCCCTTCCTTTTTCTAGGACTCCAATTACATATACATTAGACCTCGTCACTATGTCTCATGTTTATTCAATTTGTGTATTCACTTACTTGTGGTTATCTTTTTTCCAAATTCTTTGTTTCTCCAGTTCTGATGCCTGAATGTCTTAGATTTCAAGTTTGTCTCTGTTACCTGGCTATGATATCTTCTGAAATATCTGAGTCTCTGCCTTCTGGTTGTGTGGGCATGTTTTTTATAGCAAATACGTCAGAAGAAAAGCAAAGAAGAATGTTGGATTCACCTGTGTGGTTTTTTTCTTTTTTTCTTTCCTTTTCTGCTCTGGGGTCTTTGCTTCTCAAGTACTGGCTGACTTTGTTATCGGTTTTCTTTCAACAGCTTGTTTGTGGTTTGTCCATAATGTATATTTTTTCCCAGAAGAAAGGTTAGAATGATATAAATTACCCCATCAGAGCCATACACAGAAATTCTATATCAATAAGTTTGAGTTAGAGGCTCCATTTCTTTTCTTTAAGCTCATTTTACCTTCTTGGATAATGAAATATGAGGTGATAGTACTGAAAATAAAATTAGAAAAATAGTTATCATTTCAGAATCAATAGAACATTGCTTTGTGAGGATGGGCCTTCTGGTTTCAAATATCCTATCTGTAAAGTGGGCACACTATTCATCTATATACGTGTCAGAGTTGTTCAAAATAAGGAAAATAGAAGGAGATTTTCTTTCTGATAAAATAGTCTCATTATTCATCCTCATTCTTTTAAGTTAGCTCCATGTGGGAATTAAGAAAAGAATTTTTAATTAAAAATTTTACTCTAGCAACCAGCAACAGAAATCATTCTTATACTGTGTCATGCCTGTATTTACCATTTCTCCACACATCAAAGAAAACTGGAAAGAGAAATGAGCAGATGCTAACTCAGTGTGAAACTAGTCAGAATGCAGCATGTACTGAATTTGTAATATCCTAAAGGCCTGAGTCTTTATAGCATTGGGATTTTTTTTTTTTTTTTACAGCAATTGCAAGATGTTTTCTAAGAGCAAAGAGAAATGCATTTGCTCACAAAGGCAACTCTTACCTACCTAGATCACCTGTGTCCATTTCAGAATACCACAAAGAATTATGAAAGTAGATATGTGCCTGTTAATTTGAGCACTGCTAAGCACATAAATAGGTGAGCCGTTAATGTACATATTTTGGTTATCTTAGTAAGCCAAAATTGAGTCAACATTTTTTCTGGTTTAACCTAATCTAAAAATAACCCCTTCATCTCTTATTAATAGGCTAGTTGTTATCTGATGTTTTGCTGTGGGTTCAAGCCTCCAGGATAAATCATGCTTTGATTATAGGGTGGACTGAGTTATACTGACTCATTCAGGATGGGGCGGGGCACGGAGCTGTGGTCTGCTCCAGGTTTCAGCTAGGACAGGGCTCATCAGATAGTAGGTCCTGTTTATATTATGCAGGAGAAGGTATAGAAATTCTTGTTTTGATCTGGCAAGAAGATGCAAAAGTGGCTGGAGAAGGGGAGGGAATAAGCCATCAGAAAAAAATCTTTCTTGCTTCTTGTCCCACTAAGAGATTTTGTCCCATTTTTAATCTAAATCATGAATTAGAAGGAAAATAAAGATGTCCCGGGGCAGGTAAACACCTTAGGCCTTCAACTTCTCTGGTCCTCTATTTGTTTTAAAATCTCTCTGGATCAGGGTCTCCACCTCCTCTCCACTTTGACAAGGTCTTGTGGACTTTTGGGTGGGAGTTTAAGAGACTTTTCAGAGAGTACCCAAGTTACTGCCATTTTATTTTGAAATTATACATGTAAGAAAAAAAAAAAAGTGCAGGAAGCAATCTCTACAGTGGCCCTGCACCACATCAGGGAAGCAGGATAATATATAGGATATAAAACTCTATGGATCAAAGGATTTCTGTAGATATCAGGGGTTCATAAACATATAAAAAAGATTGGTCTTCTTTCCACATTGTGACTTCTGCTTGCTGATGTCCTATGCACCAATGTACCCTCTGTGCTCCTCAACTGTCTGCATCCTTTTCTACATGTAATACAAAAACAGTCCAACCAAACACACGTGATAGTTCCTGCCAATAAATCATCTGTATTAAGATCTCATGTTAAGCTGAGCTCTTCTCCCAGATTCCTTTCTGGACCAGATGCCAATTGTTGATCCAGTCCACTTTGGCCAGGAAAGCAAAGTCTCAACTATAATCATGATGACCTATGTCTAGGGAGACTCTCATCCAGAGGTTCTGAGGGTATCACAGGTGCTCTCCAGAAAGGATCAGTTTACCTCATACGTAGTATGTCCAGTGTGGTTAGGATTGTCAATGCAGGCAATATGGAATGAAGCATGTATTGCAAAATGGAACAATTCTACCTATTTATCTGAATTGAGCAAATAAACTAAACAAGTAATTATGTAACTCTGATTTAGGTTCCTTTCTGACAGCTTCAAGAGTTTCTAATGATAATGAGGTACATGGAAATCTGTCAGGCAACTCTGGCATCTTTGTCACCATGCAAAGACATGTCCCTAAGGAAGACAAGATTGAACGCTAGCCATGCCATTAAATGCTAGGATGGTCTTCTCAAACATAATTCCTGAAGGAACGCTTACTGAATTCACCTGTGTGACTTGGTAGAAATGATGTCATAGGGCAAGCTAAATGAAACACAGAGTGATGGCTGCACATGCACACGTCTGGTGGATTCCTGTAGAACAGGCGGCTCCACTGTGCCACTGTTAACGTTTTGGGTTGGATAATTCTTCATTTTGGTAGGCTGTCTGGGATGTTGTAGGATGTTTATCAGCCTTTCTGGCTTCCACCCACCAGATGCCAGTAGCATTCCCTCTCATGCCCAGAAGTGACAACCAAAATGTCTCCAGTCATCACCCAGTGTCCCCTGTGGAGGGCAATTACCTTCCATTGAGAACCACTGTCTTAGAGGGAAGCAATTTGTGGACAAGAAGCAAGAATCCTGTGACTAAATTTCACATTAATGAAGCCCAACCCCAGATTGTTGCAAAATTACTTTCCATTCACCAACGAATAGTCAACAAACAAGAACAACAACCAAAAACAATAATCTAAAAGCCTCCACCCAAGTAAAAAGACTTTATTGCCTCCCTGTGTTAAGTTTGCTGTGCCTTTCAATGTCAGGGCAATTATGTGAGTCTTGAATAAGTATTGTGAGTTTAGGTTGAATATACTTTAACATAGCTACTGAGTTACTCTTTGGGGGGAATGCTTTCTCACCTTTTGATTCCCCATTCACTGTTTCATTGTAATGTATTTGATGTCGCTTAGTCAAATCTTGTGTTACTTGAATTACTGTCAACATCAGCTAAGACCCTGACTTAATAGGATCTAACATGTTTGGGAGTGGAATGGCCCTTGAATCTTTGGTTAATGTGATTTGGGGAAAATGTAAATAGATTCATACTGTTTTACTGACCAGAATAGGGCAAAACTGGGGAAGACAAATTGCTACCAGAAATCTACCCAGCTGCCTGTGACTGACTGAGTGTGCAGAAATCATCTCACCACATGGGACGGGAAGATTTGAGTTGGAAGCAAAGTCAGGAAAAATAGAGCGTGGATTCCTGATATGGGCGGGGCAGAGGCAGGAGGGAGATGGATTTGTAGGGAACTATGAGCTCTGAAGAAAGGATAAAGGATGGAAAGGATAAAGAGTTGCCCTTGGACTGGGGAATTTGGGGGGACTATGAATGGGAGTGGGCATAAAAAGCCTGAAAACAGGTCTCCTATAGCTGAGCCCCCCTCCAAGAGAGCTAGGGAGGCAGCTTCTGTTGTCTTTGATCACATGCCTCCACTTGAAAGTACAAGATTGCTCTTGTAACACTGCAACAAGACCCCACTGGACTCAAGCTTCTTGAAAGTGGGGGTGCATCCTACTCATTTTTTTAATCCCTTGTGCCCAGCATAGTGCCTGCCACAGAGATTTGGAGATACTAGGGTGAAGCCCAGGGCTTTAGAAAAGCTTGCAGCAAAAGCCAGAGTATCCCCCGTCACTGGGAAGATGCCCCAAGTCTTCATCTACGCAGGCACACGCCCTTTCCATGTTACTCAGCTCTGGTGTTCTAATCTAAGCAGTAGCGTGACTAAGTGTCCTTCACATCAGAGTGTAATTTATGGGTATCAGCCGGAGCCTTTGGTCTCTTTAAGATTCGAGAGAAAAGATGAGGTGTACAAGGCTGAGGGTGCAGATAGAAGGTTCTAGTTGGGACACTACAGCTGCTGAATAAAACCCTGGAGGAGATATTTGAGATTTGGTCTTGCACAAGGGTCCAAGTTTTTTATTGTCTATATTATCTACTGGGGATAATAAGAGCTCTGGCTGGGCTCTTTGAGGGTTGCTCTGAACCTCTTGACATTTTAAGTTCTCCGGGGTGTCCTGGTTTGCCGCAAGTCTGGCATACTTGCCCAGGTGGCTTCCAGATGACCTTGAGTGATGGGTCTTTAGTGGGTCTACTTTTCTGGATAAGAGCTCCAAGAGATGACTGCTGTGGGTGGTGTTTGTTTTGTTTGAGAAGACTTGGGCCTTGTTTTTCTCTACTGTCACTGTCTCAAGGTTTTAATCAAAGGCTATTTGGAAATAGTGCCAGCTAATTAGTGTTTGTGATGCAACAAGGGTGACTCTCCCTACCTTAAACCTTTCACCTGAAACACAAACATGCCACACTGGAGCTTTAATTGTCAAGAAAGACGAAAAGTATACCAGACCATCTGCTGGGCAAAGCCTCCTGTTGATATAGGCAGCAGGAATGCGCAGGCTTGTGCAATGCAGGCTTGTGGCTACAGATTGGCTTCTCCCGAGTGCGCTGCCACCCTGAAAGCCAGTGAGTGATGCCACTGATCTCTAGCGAGCTCTTAAACGGGGCCTTCACATCTTGGCTGAGTTACACTATCTCTCTGTGGTTTTCATGGAAAGCACCGCCTCAAATTAGATTGCAGAGAATTCTTTTCTTGAATTGGAACTTTCCAGAGAAAGATAAACTGTGATTCAAAGGTGTGTTTTGTCTCCTATATTGTTATGCTTGCTTGTGGTTTTATAAAGGGCCCTTCTTCTTTCATTTAGCCAACAACATTTATTTGGAATGTAGTGTGTACCAGAAACTATATATATGAAGACGTGAATCCTGAAGAGATCAGGTTTGCAGTCAAAATGGGAAACAAATAGGAGATGAACACAAAATGATATTGAAAGTGTATTGACAGGTAACCCTGTAAGTACCACTTTGAGAGGTGCTTAACTCTGAGGGGTGAGGGTGAGGAGGACTCAAAGAGGGTGTTACACCAGAAACTTTAAGGGGGAAAAGTAGGGATGCAGGCACTGAAAAGTATTCCAATATCTATGGCTTAAAAGATGGGTTGCGACCTAGGTCAAAATTACTAGGCTAATATTAGTATTCATTAGCTCACAACCTGAATATGTTGGGGTAGCAGTGTCTACCTCTGTCCTATGCTTGGCTAACACTATTATTTATCTAATCTTTAAAATGCATTTTTCCCTTGTCTTTTCCTTTTTAATTATGAGATTATCTAGTGTTCATGTTAACTAGTTGCCAACACAAGCCATTATCTAGGAGGATACATAGACATATTGTTAACTATCTGCTTTTGTGCAACATAAGCCAATTGAAGCCTTGTAGTTGGTGTATGTAGTAATTTAGACAGAAGTTGAAGTGATTTACCTTGTACTACCAGCAAAGGAAAGGATTTGCTAAGTAAATTAACAGTTAAAGAAAATTATAGGGATTTGCTTAAAACTTTTATTTTTTTATTTTTTTTCAAGTTTCTTTTTCTTTTGCTTAAAACTTTTAAAAAGAATCAATTGCTTTAAAGTCTCATTAAGCTTGACAAATATCCATTTGCTTTCAAAAGAATAAGAATTTTATTTGACACATTTCCTAAAGAGACAACAATGTTAGACATAAATACAGTCATGAATTGCTTAACAACAGGGATACATTCTGAGAAAATTATAGTCAGTCAGTTTTGTCACAGTGTGAATATCAGTGTACTTATATGAGCCTAGGTGGTACAGCCAACTCTAGGTCAGATGGTAGCAATTACTTTTCCTATCATCTGTACTGAATACTGTAGGCAACTGTAATATCATGATAAGTATTCATGTATGTAAACATATCGAAACATAGATAAGGCACAGTTGCAATATGGTAATCCGATCTTATGGGACCACCACTGCAAATGTGATCTGTCATTGACTGAATTGCTTTGTGGCACATGACAGTATCGAAGTTTAGTTCTACTTGAATTTCTTGAATACATTAAAATTGAATTTCTTAAAACAGTTCTATAATACAGATGTTTTACTAAATCATATCAAATAGTGTAGGTTAGGATCATGTAACCATTTTATTGAGATATTAGTAATACCAAAACAGCTCATATAAACGTCTTGAATTTTCCTCCACTTTCGAAGGATTAGAAAGTTTTCATGGATTCCTTTGAGAATCTGATGAAAGATAAAGATAGTCTTCGCCCAAAATGCATGTAAACACAAAGCTTAGTATCCTATTTTAAGGAGTTTCTGATCCCTCAGGAGCCCATTGTGATGCTTAAGATCCCCTAACTTAGTGGAATAGTGCTGGTGTTAACTTCAGGTAGACCAGTTTCTCTTCCTGTGAATTAGAAGAGTTCTTCCACACATGGCTTAGGTAAGAAGTCATATGATGGAAAACCCCAAATTATTTTGTAAACTTTAAAAAGAAAATAAATCTAATTAGCCATATCAAGAGAAGTTTGATATGCCAGCTTTTTTGTCATTATCTATGGACTACATGAGAGATATACATATGGGATATCTATGAAATAATCTATATGTAAAAATATACAAAATAATATATTTCCAAAGAGTATTTCAGATTTTTCCTATCATCAAAGCATGTGTCTTATCAAATATAAAAATTCCTAAATACACATCAAAGATGTATGTCTTATCAAGCAACAGCATCACGAACTTTCTAGGCCCACCCCCCATCTCAGAATGGTTCCTGTTCATACTGAGGACCTTAATTTTCACTTAGAGCTTTGATATTCATATGGGCTATTTTCTTTTTTTTTACAGTGAAGTTCAAATATGTGTGGGTAGAGGCGGAAGGAAATGTCAAAGTATGATCAATTACTTGGCTGGTAGAAGCTCTTTGCTTCCAGGGGATTTCTGTTCCATGGTTGGGATCAGGCTTCACTCAGCTGTTTGATGCCTTCCCTTAAAAAGTAGGGAAGATTGGAGTGGGGTCATACATGCAGAAGAAAATAAATAAAGCAGGGGATGCGTGCATTTCCCCCTCTTTCTTTAGTGTACACATGGGATTAGCAGGTGAAACCAAATGGCACCGAGGATGCTGCAGCTGGAAGGCCCTGGACAGAAGCCCCTACCCACCTAAATGTCCCCTGGTCTCTTCAGTGCACACCCAGGGTGCACATTGCTCACTGGGGAGGATGTATAAGATTCCAAAATAGTGCCCCTTATCTTCAGGCAATGGTTTGCTTCTTTCTTATACCTAAACCTCTGGCACAAGTATCAAGTGAGCAGTGAGTTTTCAGGCAGAGAGAGGAGTGTGAGGGGCCTGGACAATGCACCTGCGCCTAGAAAGGACTCCGAGCTATCTGCCATTCCCCTTAGAGTCAGAAGCTTCTGGCCCCATGAAGCCCCTGTCACTGCTGATGGCGTGACCCAGGTAGATTAGACCATGGATACAGCCCCGTCTCTCTTCTCTGACATGTGTGATGCTGTCTGAGGCTGTCATTCTTGTCCCTGTGTGAGAATCTGTCCCTTCTGGCTGATGTTTCCTTGAATCTCAGGCTCTTGATGCCTCTGTCACTGGACACAAGAAAATGAGGTGTATGGAATCTTCCTTGGTTTTATTTATTATTTATCTGTTATTATACCCAGCCTACTTCAAAATAGATTGAGGTCACTCATAATGAAAGCCACAGATGCAGTAAGAACAAGCTTCGCTAATACCGGGAGGTACTTCTCCTTACAAACAGATGTATAGACACACATCTTAGCTGGAAGGACGCGGCTGCCCAGGATATGGGGAGATGTTTCTCTCTTTCTTTTCCCTTCTTCCTATCTGGTCCTCACCTTCCTCTCCTTCCTCTGCCTTTTCCTTTTTTCTTTTTTTAAGATTTCAGACCACATGTGTTATAGTTAGAAGGAGTTTAGAGGTGGTCCTATCTGACTCCTTCATTTGACAGATGAGGACTCCAAGGCCTGGAAGAGAAAACTGGCTGCCGTGAGGTTCCTTGGTGAGAACTCAAGTCTCCCAGTGGAGCCATCCAAGATGCCGGAGAATTCTGGAGAGAGGAATTCAGGCTGTCTGGCAGCAGCGCTGGCTGCCCTGATTCCCGATCCCTGCCCCCAACCCACATCTGAGCAGCAAAGACGCCCAGAGCCTGCAGGCCTCCACTGCTGGCCTGGCCCCAGCTTCTGCACAGGCCAGCCACTCTGTACCTGCTATCCCCACTGCTATCTTGGTGGGTGGCTCTTTCACAGGCCCCACAGTTCTTAGAGGTCCTTGGGGAGGGTGGCAGCTCTCTGTGTCCGCTGCCAGGCCTCAGGTGTTACTCTTCGTGTGGCCTACCCATACTCAGCTGTTTTCCCCTTGGCTCCTCCCAGGCTGGTGGCTGAAGTTTGCAGGGTACAGGCGCATTGGGTTGGACTCCACACCTCTCAGAACTGGTGTCTAAGCGAACCTTACCTCCCCCACCTCTGCTGGGTGCCTGACCCGGGGCTGCTGGTGCAGTGGTTTCCCTTGACAGAGCCCTATTTTCAGTTCCTCATGCAGTTGGCCTGGATGGGAAACTTACTGCCAATTCCCAGCTGTGTGACCTGGGGCCAATTTCCTCATCTTGGTGTGTCTGCTCTCTCATCTGTCAAATGGGACAATCATAGTACTTACCTCATGGGCTTATTTTGAGGATTAAATGAGCTAACAGATCTGAAGCATTTTCAACAATGTCTGGCAGTGGTAAACAGTCATTACATGTTAGCTATGGTCTCTGTGTTCAAACAATTTGTATGTCAGGAAGGTGTTGGGGGATATTGTCTGGAAGTGGGTTCATTATAGAAAGACATTTAACCTCTCTCTGCCTCAGTTTCCTCATCTGTAAAGTGGGAATAAAAATTCTGAGGGGTTATAATATGATTTTTCCACATTAAGCCCTTAAAACAGTACCTGGCACATAGAATTCAATAAATGTTTGCTGTTATTTTTGTGGTTTTCATTCATTAATTATTCATTCAATTATTATTAGAAACTTGGTCTCTTGTGTGCCCGAGGCTTTCTTACTCATATGCAATCCATGGATGCAAATAGATTTATAAGGGGGAGTATGGCTTAATTTTATTCTGCAGTATCTAAGACCCACATACAAACGGATATTTTGTTGGAGGAGTAAACATTTAACTCCAGAAAAAAACATCCAAGCCCTAGGCTCTTGCCCAGATTCATTCAGAACAGCATATATATTTAAAAAAAATTATTCTGACACAATACTGTATTCATTTCTTATCGCTATTATAAGAAGTTACCACAAATTTAGTGGTTTAAAACAGCATAAATTGATTCACTTATCTATCTGGAGGACAACAGTCTGAAATTAGTTCCACTGGGCTAAAGTCAAGGGGAGAGGGCAGGGCTGGTCCCTAAGGGCTCTGGGGAGAACCTGTCCCCTTGCCTTTGCCAGTGTCCAGTGCGGCGTCCCTTGGCTCCTGGTTCTTTCTCACGTCACTCTGACCTCACTTGCACTCTTGCTTTTCCTTCTTCTCTGACCTCCTGACCTCCTTTTAGAAGCACCCTGGGATCACAATCAGGACCCATCCAGATCCTCTAAGACTGCTGATGATGCTTAACTCCACCCAGCTCAAGAGATTTAGCTCCATCCCATCTGGAAGTTCCTCTTGCACGTGAGGGAACGTTCACAGGTTGTAGAGGTCAGAGCATGGACATATTTGGTGGGACATATTCAGCCTATGCAGATACTGAGGATACACCTTGAAATTGTCTCTTCCAGATTGTTTTATTCATCTTCCCTTCAAATATAAATACTCCTGGAATGGGTAAAAGTTTTAGGTTTCTTGGTCAATGTAAGTAGGATATCCTTTGCTTCAGTTTGCTCAGGAGAATCCCAAATTATGCTTGTCCTCGTGTTATGATTTTATTTATTTGACAAATAAATGTATGTATTTATGGTGTGCAGTAGAATGTTTTAATGTTATACATTGTGGAATAGCTGAATTAAGCCAATTAACATATGAACGACCTCATGTATCACTTTTTTTTTTGTGGTGAGAACACTTACAATCTGCTCTTTTAACAATTTCCAAGTGTACAATATGTTATTAGCTGTAGTTACCATGCTGCACAATAGAGCTCTTGTATAATTACTTTAAAAGTTATTATTATTGTAATTAATATTAATATATAATAATAATTAGAATTATCAAAAGCACACCCCCTTCTCTTTCAAAAGCAGTCCCAGTTTGAGCAGTAATTATAGGTCCCTCTTCCCATGAATATTCAGAGTTGGGAGACTCAGAGGGCGTCCTTCTGCGGGGTGTTCTGGGAGAGGAGATGAAGGGCGTGCTCCCTCACCAAATCCTTACCTGGCAGCTGCGGCTTATAGGAAGTCCTTATTTGTAAAGTCAAGTTGCTCCCTTCCCAGCCTGGAGGTGATAAGGGAGATTGGGCCCTATTCCCCAAAGACATCATCTTGAGCAAGTTTCTGGACTATATTTGTCCCACCTTTAAAATGGGGGAGGAATGATTTGTGTTTGGCAGTGTTTTGGTGAAGACTGGAAAAAGTGGGAAGGAAAAGCTAACAGAGGGACTGGGACATGAGTGAGTACTCCAAAAAAAAAAAAAAAAAAAAAAAATCGTTAATATTATTAAGATGCCATATTTCCTTAAGTCATAAGAATTAGTAACTTATTTTTGTAATGATATTTTTATACTATCAAGGGAAAGAAAATGTCATTTCAGAGATCTGTTATTTACTAGATTACTTGAATAGTATTTTGTGCTTCAGGTGCACAAAAAAGAAGCTCACTTTTGTGTCTCTATCCTGGGGTCTATTGGAGAGCCCCTGAAGTCTACCAAGCCCTCTCTGATGTTGCAAGAGAGCCAAGATTCAGGCACATGATGCAGGTGCTTTTACGTGGACCCAAGAGAAAACCAAAGGAAATAACGCCTGGGTTTGGGACTGTGAGGGAAAACCTCTGCTCCTTCTGCTCTCCCCTCCAAGCTGATGTGTAGACTCCAGCCTGCCCAGAGCCTCTGTCTTGACCTCTTTCTTCTCTCCCTCTGCACAGGAGGGTGGCCTGGCTGTGAGCAGAGCCCTGAGACATTAGTGTTCATGTCTCCCTTTGATGGTCCATTCTCCTGATGCCTGTCCAGAGAAACTTCAGTTCCACTGGTCTGTATGACAGGCACTTGGAGAGGTCCATTGTGACCCATTCCAGTGCCCATTCTAATGCCAGGTTACAGTCATCATGCAGTTGTTGAGACATTGAGATTAGTGTTCTTTGGATGAACTTTTCTTGTCAGAGCAGCCCTTTATTAACTTCCAAAATAGTTGCATTTCTCTGATGACTTCATCCAACACAGAGTATAGCATAACATCATGACTGTCCAGACTCTGGTTTTCAAGGGCACAGGAGGGAAGAAAAAATCCAAGTGGCTTTCAGGATTGCACGGAGTGAGGCTCGATACATGTTTAGACAAATGTAGAATGCAGAGCATGCCTCCTAACATATTTTAAGGGATGGCTGGTGCATGTTGTCTTTTGTGGTTGTTGGATCTGAGATCTGGGATTCTAAACCAGGTTCCCCTCATCTCAGAAATGTTAGGCAACAATGGACAGTGAATTAGACTATCTGCACAGCTGGCTTCCACCAAAGCCTTCCTCCCTGCACATGCATTGCATTCCTTACATCAAGAGGAACACCAGTCTGGGATGTCTGGTCAACAGCCTAGTCCAGCTCAAAGGCCAGCCAGCTTCGGCTTCCAGCCACATGAATGAGCCGCCCTGCATATCAGTTCAGGGAGACTATAGAATCCTGTGCCTCCAGTCGCATCTGACTGCATCCACAGTACCGAGCCCAGTCACCCACAAAGGTGCAGGAGACACAGGACTCTGAGCAGCAGCCATCACCAGAACCGATGGGCAGGCATCTGTGTTAGCTATTTGTCTGTAAGTTTACGGAATAGACCACAGCTCTCCCACACTGGTGGTTCCATTTCCAGACATGACACAGTCAAAAGGAGTAATGGGCCTGGCTCAGTGGTCTCAGACAACTTTAGAAACCTCCAGGTGCCTTAAACCACAGACTCGATTTCTGGAAAGGCTGACTTGGCCTCTTAGCTACATCTTTCCCATTGGCTCTCCTGATTCATTGGGCTTTTCTGAGCTCTCGTAATGAAGAAGGATCTCCAGGAAGCTACTAATTCAGAGGAAAGAGATTTGTAACCCAATGGCCAGAGATACTGAGAGGAGAATTGGCTCAGAAGGCTGGGAGGCTTTGAAAAATGATATGCTGACAATACAATCTTTTTCTTGTTTTTTTCTTTTCTTTTTTTTTTTTTCCAGCCTCACCTATTAGTAGACACTCTATAAATATCATTTAGGGTAATTAAGTAATAGAGATTGCAAACATCTAAACAGCGTAATGATAGTCTTTGCATGCATCTTATTTACACACGTGGTATTTGCAGTGTTTCGGGGGAGAAAACGAATTAGTCTGTTAGATTTAAGCATTTAACAAATTACATAATATGTAGGTGGATTAGTTGACTCCATTAATGCTTGAGTGGAATACCTCAGCAGCAGCCTCCTTATATACCTCCGTATGAAAGGTGTGCATAACTTAAAAGGGAAATTGACCCAGCAGTTGCTGAAGAAAATCCCTAAGTGTAAAGTATTAGAGATGTGGCAGCTCTGAGTCAAGACAAAGAAGAGAAAAAGAACAGAAGAGTATGTAAAATTGTGTTATGAACCCTCAGGAATGTTCTGGTTGGCTGGGAGAGGCCTCCTGGGGGGTGTGCTGCCTTTCTGCCACCCCAGCCCCTGGGAGAGGGATGCCAGCAGTGGATGAGCTCAGGCAGCTCCCTTCTGTTAGGTCTATAGCTCCTCCTCATGTGTGGCTTGGTCCTGTTTGTTACTTATTGGAACCATCTCAGATGTAAGATATGGTTCCTGGTTTCTGTGGCCATTCTCCAAGCCCAGATTGTGGGTCCTTCTGAATGAAGCCCCCATGGCCTCCCTCCACGCTGACCTAGGGAGTGACCTTAGGTCAGCTGACTGTCCATCACTCTCATTCGAGGTGCTATATTGTCAGTCAGCCTAAATTTTTAGTTTTTGCTGGAAGAGTGCACTAGGAATTCAGACTTGTGGGTTCCATGTCTGGAAGACTGTATGTTCACAAAGCAAAGCAGTCCAAGTTACAGAGGATGGTGAGTGGACCTGCTCCTCCACATGCAATTCCTTTGTGACTTTACTGCCCTCATTCTTGGCTATTTCTGGCTGTGGGAAGCCCAGCCCACTTTCCTCCCTTCAGCCTCCTCTTGGGTTGGTCTCCTGTGCACCCATCCACTGTTGGGAAAGAAAGAAACAACTTCTCAGAGCTTGGGGTTTCCTCCTGGCTCAGCCACTACTTCAATCTTAGTCTCTGAATCTTTCTGATCTCCGTTTCATTGATTGTAAAAGAAGCTTGAAGCATGGGTGTTATTTTTCTTTTTTCTTTTAACATGTGTTAAAATCATCAATTTTCTCTCAACTGATAGTCTAAACTACAGATTTATTTATTAGTACTTTCTTGATTAAGGTATAATGGACAAATAAAATTATATATATTTATCGTGTATAATGTGGTGTTTTAATATATGCATAGATTGTAAAAGGATTAGCTCAAGCCAGTTAATATATCCATCGCCTCACATATTTGTCTGCTTTGTAGTGGTAAGAACATTTAAGATCTTTCTTTTTAACATTCTCTCCATGAAAAAAAAATAATGATAAGTTGGTGAGGGGATGGGTATGTTAATTAGCTTGTTTCAGTCTTTTTACCATGTGTACATAGATCAAAAATCACATTGCACCCCATTAATAAACACAATTGTTATGTGTCAATTAAAAATTAATACATTTATAATAAATTTATTTTTAAAAATCCCCTCCTGTAGTAATATTCTATTACTTGTATAAGAGATCCCCAGAGCTTATTCATCCTTCATAACTGCAAGGTCATACCCTTTGACCAATGTCTCCGCATTCTCAAACTGCCCCCACTGGCCCCTGGTAAGTAGTCAACTCTCTGCATCTGAGTTCATTGTTTTTAAGATTCCGCACACAGGTAAGGCCATGCCCACCTCTGTTATTCCGCAATTTGATTATCATTTCCCTCTTTGAACATTCTCCCACTTGCCCTCTCTTTTTGTTTAACTTAGTGAGTTTATGAGGACAACATCCTTCTCACCTTCCCATCCATCCCTCTGCTTCTTCCTATAAACCTTCATTCATGTCCCTACTTTATCACCACAGACTGGGTGATCTATGATTTCTTGATAATTCCTCATCCTCTCTTCCTTCTCCATGAACCTGTCCCCAGGTAGAAGGAACTTGACCCTTCTCTAATCCCAAGGTGACACGCACATCTGTATTCCAAGAGATTGCACCATTTACTCTAATACTTTCTGAACAGACTTTTCTTTTTTTATCCTGGAAAATTATCTTAAGTGTTGCTAAATGCTGTATATACTTGAGAGCATTCAGTGTGCTTTTCTGCAACTAAAACCTTAATAAGTATTCTAATAAGGGTAGGGGAGTATTTATATTTTTTGCTTCAAGCACTGAATTATTTAGAAAGGGTGAACTCCAAAAAAATTCAATAAATTGCAAAAAATTAATTTGCAAAGCTTTGGTCTTCTAGAAGCACAATCTATTGAGCTTCCTAGAACAGGAAGTCCTCAAAATAGGAGGGTAAGCAAAATAAACAGTATATCAGGCTCAAGTTTGATTTTATAACAGGTTTTCTATTATCTGATGATGAATTCCAGAGACTCAGTTTTCAAGTTGTTCTTTCTTGGCCAAACAGGGGAAATAAACATAGTTGAATGAATGCACCTCCGACCTCATTTTTAACCATTCATTAATTTCAGTTTCTTCCACCCCAAAGGCTCAGCATTTTTAGCTAGCAGGCAAAGTGAGGGTTGCCAGTTTCACTTTTTCTTTGTTCTTATAGCAGGAGCCCTCAAGGGGAAGAAAATGAAAAAGAAAATCTTGGTGTCTGGAGAATAATAAAGATTTCATTGTATTCCCTGTGCAAAGCAACCTTACAACTATATGTTCTTCAAATTCTCTTCACCATCAATTTATTAGTTGTACCTGAAGGTATGTGTTCAATGAAGAAAATGAAAATTGAACTTTTTTCCCCCCCATCGATCCATGAATGGATTAATAAATTGTGATATATGTACACCATGGAATATTATGCAGCCTTAAAGAAAGATAGAGACTTTACATCCTTTATGTTTACATGGATAGAGCTGGAACATATTCTTAGTAAAGTATCTCAAGAATGGAAGAAAAAGTATCCAATGTACTTACCCCTACTATGAAACTAATATAGGGCTTTCACATGAATGATTGGTGAGAAGATCATTTCAAGGCAGAAAGAACGAGTTTTCTTCAGCCACATCCAGTAACACATTTTAGCATACTAAGAACTCCCTGCCCAGAATGCCCTGATGGCCTGCTGAGCATCCCCAGAAGTCCTGGGTAGCAGAGATTATGAGAGGACATCGAGTCAAGTGTTTCACAGTCATTAATGAATGCCTACACAATCAGGTGTATTTGCTCACATGAGTGTATGCAGAGGAGTGCCTGAACACACGTCATGCCTGGAAAGGTTGTTTTGTGCCCACTGATGAAAACTGGTACAGAAATTGTGCTGGTGAAGGACCTTGCAGAAAATTTGAGCCAAACTTTTTCTACTTCATTACTACTACTGAAGGATTGGATTAGCTGTTTTGAGTTTAGAGAGGTGATTGAGAGGGTCACAGATTTCTGAAGAGGGATAAACTAAAGTTATCTCAGTGTAACTTTGGGTGCAGATAGCATCAGAATACTTTCTGTTCTTCACAGTAAACTAGTTCAGACCCAGAGGGAAGGGCCCAAGGCATGGGGGCATGTTGGGCAGGGCAGTGCTAGAAGGAACTAGTGTACAGAGGTGATTTTCAACCAGTGTGTCATGGCACACTGGTGTACCATGAGAGGATCTTAGGTGTGCTGCGAAAATTTTTAAAGATCATTCATTAATTAAATTATTTCAAAAGAAGTTCAAGCACAGTAAGTATATTCTTTTTTGCTTCTAACTCTTGTTTTGGATCAACATAGTTTAAGTGCGCCATGGAAGTTTAACTATAGGTTCAAGTGTTCTGTCAAATAAAAAGGGTTGAAAAACACTGGTGTAGAGAGAGGAGAGGTCTTTACCTTCCACTGTACTATCAGGCAAACCTACTTTGGAAACTCATCTGATCTCATACAGTCTCATATGTTTTCTTTTCAGGTTTCCAGTAAGATGAAGATTCCAAAAAAATTAATTCTGTGACCACAAGAGGATTTGTGCATACATTATTAAAAGAAAGAAAAACAAGTACCCAGAGAAAATGAGGAAAACATTTTTAATAAATTGTGCTCTGCAAATATGATCACAATGTGAGGTTTATTTCCAATCCATTCATCAGATCAAGTGTGCCATTTTGTAGACGAGATCTACAGAACTCCCCCACTACAAGTCTCTTTTCTTTTCTTTCTTTCTTTCTTTCTTCTTTTTTTTTTTTTTTTTTTTTATTGAGACAGACCCTCAAGCTGTTGCCCTGGGTAGAGTGATGTGGCATCACAGCTCACAGCAACCTCCAACTCCTGGGCTCAAGTGATTCTCCTGCCTCTGCCTCCCAAGTAGCTGGGACTACAGGCACCTGCCACAACACACGACTATTTTTTGGTTGCAGCTGTCATTGTTGTTTGGCAGGCCTCGGCTGGATTCAAACCTGCCAGCTCAGGTGTATGTGGCTGGCGCCTTAGCTGCTTGAGCCACAGGTGCCGAGCCCCCATTCTCTTTTCTTATTTTTACCTTTGCTGTTGACTGGTTACCTGACCTTGAGGAAATTTCTATTTTTTTCTTTTTCAACTATAAAACAGGGACTCTAATAATAAAAAAAAACTGAATAGCTATATTTCGAACCACTTACTATTCTATTAGATGAAAGCATAACGAATCAGAGAGTGTATCTGAAGTAAATATCTATGGTCTTGCCACTGCCTAGGCCAAATAACAGAAGAGTGTAGAAGGTGGGCCTGGCAGGCATGGATAGGATCAATTTAATAAACTAAGGAGGAGTTAACTTCTTAAGAAAAGCACATGAGCAGTACCTTTTTTTTTTTTTTTTAACCTACAGACATGATTGGATTCCTTTTATGTAGGAACCAAACTTGATCATTTCTAGTCAGGCTGGGTCTTCTGAAAAAGCAATTTAAGAAGAAACATTCTTCTTTGTGTATTGTAGTGTGTAATCACAACCACCTATTGAAGCTGAGATTTGCCCTTTAGAAGCTGGAGTCTGCCTGAGTGTGGGCAAAGGCAGCCTTTGTATTCCAAGGGGCAAAGTCACAAACTCACAGCCACCAACTATATGCATTAGGATTAACCACAGCTGCCCAGGACTCAAATTTGATCAATAACTGTGAGCAAACAAGTAGCTGGCAATAAGTGACCAGGTGATTACACATAGTTGAGACAACTGAAAACGACTGGCTTGCCACTGATGATTCACATAGTAAGTTGTGTCACACCAGGATTAGGTAAGTGTGATGCTTATGTTGGTAGCAGAAAACAGGCAAGGGACAAACAAGCAGGCCTCCAACAAAAAGGTGTTTTATGGCTACAAAAATTACTTTGATTTTGACTTCACCACAAATCATGCAGTATAAAGTAAAGCACATCAAATGGGGACAAACAATAGTAGGAACATCAAAAGGAAAAGATGTCCAGATAGATGGCACACCCTGGCATCCATAAAATCACTTCTCCCTCAGCTAACAAGCTTCTGATTATGGGGGGAGGATGTAGATAGATTGTTTTCTAAGCTATCTCCGCATAACTTTGAGTGAAGATAGCATCAGAATACTTTATGTTCTTCATAGTAAGCTGGTTCAGACACAGAAGTCAGTGACTGCTTAATGTTCTGAATGTTGTCAACTTGAAAGCCACAGAAAATCTTTTACCAGAGGCAATGAAATAGTTCAGCAATGTTTGCTTTTCTAGGGGGAAGAAAAAGAGGGCAGAAATTGAAAGCCCAAAGCTCTTGCTTGTTTGAAGAAGAGGCTCATTAAGTTTACCTTCAATGATCCTAGCAGTTGATTAAATGTCTTAGTTTTTCTTGGGTGATAGTTGTGGGTGTTTAGAGACCTGATGAGAATACATGTTTGGGCCTTATGCAAAGTTTAGGGCACAGGGCTCTGCTGGTTTTAGGGCCTTCTATTGGTTAGAATGAAAACTCTTCAGCACACACATTCCAGAAAGCGGGCTAATTTATATCACCGTTTTCAATATGCCCCATGTATGGCATTGTAGGGAGAAGTTTGCAGATTCCAAGACAGAAGTTGTCAATTGCTTAAGAGTAGTATATCCAAGAGTGGGTTTATACTGCCTGTTATTGTCTAGCTTTGTTTTCAACAGAATCTTACCCTTGTCACTCGCTGTAAGTGAACAAGCAAAGAACAAGCTGACTTTCTTCTTCTTCTTCTTCTTTTTTTTTTTTTTTGTAGAGACAGTTTCACTTTATCGCCCTCGGTAGAGTGCCGTGGCATCACACAGCTCACAGCAACTTCCAACTCCTGGGCTTAGGCGATTCTCCTGCCTCAGCCTCCCGAGTAGCTGGGACTACAGGCACCTGCCACAATGCCCAGCTATTTTTTTTGTTGCAGTTTGGCCGGGGCTGGGTTTGAACCCACCACCCTCAGTATATGGGGCTGGCGCCCTACTCACTGAGCCACAGGCACCGCCCACAAGCTGACTTTCAATAAAGCAATATTGTCAGGAAAATGTGCTACACAAATTTCACCTGATCACTGCAATCAGTATACACATTTAGGAATAAAACATTTTTTCCAACCTTGACCCACTAGGACTTCTGAAATACGGGATTGTGAAGAATAACCATCACTGGATACAAAGAAATTATAATTTTCTATTTTGGGGTTTGAGTGATTTAAAATAAAATTCATGCATTTTCGAATTTATGTGTTAAAATAATAAACATTCTTAAGAACTTCTACTGTCTACAAAGTCCTACAAAGTTGTTGGGGAAGGTAAGACAAATGCAACAAGTTCCCTCTTTTAAAAATCTCAGTCTACTGGGGGTAAGTTGCATCAAGAAAAATTTTGTGTGCCTTCCCTTTGTTTTTACCTACATGCATCTAGATTATTAGCAATGCAAGCTTTAAAAGGATTTAATCTCAAGTGTCTACAAGTGGATAACAGAAGTGATGTTATTTTTTTCTTAGACTATTGTGAATAGTCTAATTGATTTTCTGTCTTTGGTCTCACTCATTCTGAATCATCCTTCATAATACAGACAGATTATACTTTCTAAAACCCATCTACAATTATGTCACTTTTTATTGCATATTGAATAAAATATAGATTTTTTTTTTTTTTTTTTTAGTTTTTGCCCGGGCCTGGGTTTGAACCCGCCACCTCTGGTATATGGGGCTGGGACTGGCACCCTACTCCTTTGAGCCACAGGCACCACCCACCCAAAAATATAGATTTCTTAACTGGGACTTGTAGGCCCTAAACAATCTAGATCAATCTGACCACTGCCTTTTGCATCTTTACTGTATATTACACATACTTCTATAATATATAAAGCATCTTTCATACTATGCTGCATTTGTTTACTTACACACCTATTTCCTTCATCACTGGCAGCTCCTAAAGAGGAGGGACCATATGTTTCTTCTCTGTAGCCCCAGATCTTACTCTGGCACTTTAGAGTACATTTGAAGAGCAAGTAAATGGATGGCAGGAACTCAAAGGCAGGCTGTCGCGTTTGCTACCTGGTGGTATTTCCACTGTTTTTTGCTAAGGTAGAATTTACAAGAGTAAACTTCACCCTTTTTAGCATACAGTTCTATAAATTTTGACAAATATTTATAGTCATGTAACCACCACCACACTTAAGATATAGAATAGTTTCATCACCCCCAAACTTCCTCATTCTATGCCTTTACGGTCAGGCCGTCCTCCCCACTTTTAACCCCTGACAAGCCCTCATCTGTTTTCTTTCCCTCTGGCTTTTGCCTTTTCTGGATTGTCACATAAAGGTAACCTTTTTTATCTGACTTTTTTCGCTTCGCAAAATGCACTTGAGCTTTATCCATATTACTGCATTGCATGACATTTAAACAAAAGAGTGGTCAGAGAGATAAGTGCTGGGAGGGAGTACCAAGTCCTGTGTTGTAATACAGACAGCAATGTTTGCTTCTGATTCAAGGAATTAGGGGATATTTCATGGAGAAAGTACTTACATAACATCTGAGCCAGGCCTGGAAGGATAGGTGGAATTTTGATAGGCACAAATGGTGAGAGAAGGTATTTCAGTAAAGGATATAGCAGGAAAAAAAAAAAAAAAAGACTCAGTCAGGAAAGCACAGAGTGGATTTGGAAACAGTTTGGCTAGAGCACAGCAGGAGGAGTGGGTGGGAGATCGGGCAGATGAGGTAGATTAGGGCTTTGTTGACCTTGAATAACATTTCTGCAAGTTGGTCTAGATTCATTAGGCAGTAGACTGCCATTGCAGGTTTTTGATTCAAGCTCTTCTTTGAAGAGAGTGGTAGTTTTGCCTGTGGGTATTTCTACTGGCTGCCTGAGCTGAAGTACACAGCTGTCTGTCTAGCTGAGTATGTGCACGTACGACTGAGACTCTTCAAACAAAGCAACAAACTACATCTAAATATATCCAAAGCACACAAAGGCCGTAAAATAGCTTCACTACAGGTACTTGCTACAAAATGCATTCATGACTGAATCCAACACTTGCCAAAGGTTCTCTTATCTCTCCATTCATTTGTATTCTCTTGATTCTCTCAACAGTTCAGGTAGCAGAAAACCAAATATTGTTTCTAGATCCTATTTTCCTAGTCCTCTGCAAAAATATCCTCACAGGGGTAACAGGTCTCTCAGCAGATAGCCTATGTTAAAAATCACAGACTTTCTTTTTTTTCTTTTTTGTAGTTTTTGGCAGGGGCTAGGTTTGAACCTACCACCTCTGGCATATGGGACCGGCGCCCTACTCCTTGAGCCACAGGCGCCAGCCTCAGCCCTTCTTTCTTTTGTAAAACCATATTATAACTGATTACTTAAATTCCTATGTAAAATGAACCCATTCCAGGCTGGGCCCGGTGGCTCACACCTATAATCCTAGCACTTTGGGAGGTGGGTGGATCACTTGAGTTCAGGAGTTCATAAGACCAGCCCGAGCAAGAGCAAGACCCTGTATCTAAAAATCTAGCTGGGTATTGTGGCGGGCTCCTGAAGTCCCAGCTACTCAGTGGGGCTGAGCAAGAGGATCTCTTGAGGCCAAGAGTTTGAGGTTGCTGTAAGTTATCACGCCATAGCCCTCTACTAGGGGTGACAAAGTGAGACTCTGTTTCAAAAAACCTAACAAACCCAATAAGGACTTCTTAATATATGCAGTTTGGATTAATTCTTCCGAGAATTACACTAAATGAAAAAACAAACAATTCCAAAAAGTTACATTCTGTAAGATTCCATTTATATAACATTTCTGAAATGACAAAATTATACTAATGGAGAACAGGTTAATGGCTGGCCAAAGTTAATAAGGGAGTATGAGATGGGGGTGCATGTGTCTGTAAAAGGACAGCATGAGGGAGCCCTGAGTCGATGGAATTGTTCTGAATCTTGACGATGGTGGTGGCCACATGAACCTACCAAATGTGATAAAATTGCATAGAAAATGCAAATGAGTGCATGTAAAATTAGTGAAATCCAAGTAATGTGAGTGGATCGTATCAGTGTCAATTTCCTGGTTGAGATATTGCACTGTAGTTATGCAAGGTGATACCACTGGGGGAAATTGGGTGAAGGGCATACAGGATCTCTCTATTTCTTATGACTACATGTGAATCCACCACTTTATTACAATGAATAGTTTTTAAAAAGAGAAATATATGTTGATTGTAAAGATGTATAATGTATTTGAATTTAACTTTAGGAAATTATTATTTTTTGCTGAGGAATTTGCATGTGTTCTTTTTTTTTCTTTTCCTTTTCTTTCTTTCTTTCTTTCTTTCTTTTTTTTTTAAAAAGTCTCACTTTGTCACCCCTGGTAGAGTGCCCTGGCTTCATAGCTCACAGTAACCTCTAATTCTTGGGCTCAAGCGATTCTTTTGCCTCAGCCTCCTGAGTTGCTGGGACTACAGGCACCAGCCACAATGTCCCGCTACTTTTAGAGATGGGGGTCTCCCTCTTGCTCAGGCTGGTCTCTAACTCCTGAGCTCAGGCGATCCGCTGACCTTGGCCTCCCAAAGTGCTCGGATTACAGGCGTGAGCCACCGAACCCAGCCCTTACATGTTTTTCTTACTACATAAAACACAATGAAATCCACGTTTTTAATTATTGCTTTGTTGTCAGGAAGCGTAAAACCCACAGAGGGGCAACTATTTGTTTATGCTATCATTGTTATTCTGTAAGGGTTATTAACTTTTTTTTTTTTAGAGACAGAGTCTCACTTTGTTGCCCGTGGTAGAGTGCCATGCCGTCACAGCTCACAGCAACCTCCACCTCTTGGGCTTAGGCGATTCTCTTGCTTCAGCCTCCCGAGTAGCTGGGACTACAGGCGCCCGCCATAAGGCCTGGCTTTTTTTTTTTTTTTTTTTTTTGCAGTTTGGCCAGGGCCAGGTTCGAACCTGCCATCCTCAGTATATGGGGCAGGTGCCCTACTCACGGAGCCACAGGCGCCACCTCCTTATTAACATTTTTAAAGTCAGAGTTACTTCCAAACATTTGGTGAAACCTAGGTACAGAATAAATTAATGCACAACTTTGTGCACAATTTCAAGGAATTTTATGGACCTCGTGAAGTTTATCCAGTGACGCCATTCATCTATAGCTGCGCTGTTCTATATAGTAGCTAGCAGCCTCATATGAATATTTAAATTCTTTAAAATTAAAAATTCAGTTTCTCAGTCTTATTAACCACATTCAAGTGCTCAATAGCCACAGGTGGCTTGTGGCTACATACAGAGGGTGGCCAAAAAATGTATAGACATTTTAAAACGGGAAAAAAATTGTATTAAGATCGTAATACTTGGGCAGCGCCTGTGGCTCAGTGAGTAGGGCGCCGGCCCCATATACCGAGGATGGTGGGTTTGAACCCGGCCCCAGCCAAACTGTAAGGAAAAAGTAGCCAGGTGTGGTGGCAGGCACCTGTAGACCCAGCTACTTGGGAGGCTGAGGCAAGAGAATCGCCTAAGCTGGGCAGTGCCTGTGGCTCAAAGAAGTAGGGTGCCGGCCCCATATACCAGAGGTGGTGGGTTCAAACCTGGCCTGGGCCAAAAACTGCATAAAAAAAAAAAAGAAAAAAGAAAGAAAACAAGGTAATTGCCTAAGCCCAAGAGCTGGAGGTTGCTGTGAGCTGTAATGCCATTGCACTCTACCGAGGGAGACATAGCAAGACTATCTCTAAAAAAAAAAAGATTGTAATACTCAATATATACTCATAACAAAATATGAATGCAAGTCATATTGAGTGTTTTTTGTTTGTTTGTTTGTTTGTTTGAGACAAAGCCTCAAGCTGTCGGCCTGGATAGAGTGCCGTGCCATTGCAGCTCACAGCAACCTCCAACTCCTGGGCTTAAAATGCCTTTGCCTCAGCCTCCTAAGTAGCTGGGACTGCAGGCACTTGCCACAATGCCTGGCTATTTTTTGGTTGTAGTTGTCATTGTTGTTTGGCAGGCCCGGGCTGGATTCGAACCCACAAGCTCTGGTGTATGTGGCTGGTGCCTTAGCTACTTGAGATACAGGTTCCCATATTGAGTATTTTTTGTTATTGCAGAAGTCAAACATGATATGGGCATTAAAAATTTAATACAGTTTTTTCCTTTCTTAATTTGTGTATACATTTTTTGGGCACTATATTTGACACACAAATAGCATTTTGTGTCTTTGCAAAATGTTCTATTGGAGAGAATTGCGCTAGAACACTTAGGACCAGATTTGCTTCTATATTTATAAAAATTAACTTCATGTACTTATGATTTCTTTTTTCTTTTATTATTATTCTTATTATTAAAATCATAGCTGTGTACATTAATGCAATCGTGGGGCACCATACACTGGTTTTATAGACCGTTTGACACATTTTCATCACACTGGTCAAAATAGCCTTCCTGGCATTTTCTTAGTTATTGTGTTAAGACATTTACATTCCACATTTACTAAGTTTCACATATACCCTTGTAAGATGCACTGCAGGTGTAATCCCACCAATCACCCTCCCTCTGCCCACCTGCCCCCTCCCTCCCCTCCCATTCTCCCTTCCCCCTATTCTTAGGTAATAACTGGGTTATAGTTTTCATGTGAAAGCCATAAATTAGTTTCATAGTAGGGCTGAGTACATTGGATACTTTTTCTTCTAATCTTGAGGTACTTTACTAAGAAGAACATGTTCCAGCTCCATCCATGTAAACATGAAAGAGGTAAAGTCTCCATCTTTCTTTAAGGCTGTATAATATTCCATGGTGTACATATACCACAATTTATTAATCCATTTGTGGATCGATGGGCACCTGGGCTTTTTCCATGACTTAGCAATTATGAATTTGGCTGCAATAAACATTCTGGTACAAATATCTTTGTTATGATGTGATTTTTGGTCTTCTGGGTATATGCCTAGTAGAGGAATTATAGGATTGAATGACAGATCTATTTTTAGATCTGTAAGTGTTCTCCAAACATCTTTCCAAAAGGAATGTATTAATTTGTATTCCCACCAGCAGTGTAGAAGTGTTCGCTTTTCTCCACATCCATGCCAACATCTCTGGTCTTGGGATTTTGTGATGTGGGCTAATCTTACTAGAGTTAGATGATATCTCAAAGTAGTTTTGATTTGCATTTATCTGATGATTAAGGATGATGAGCATTTTTTAATATGTCTGTAGGCCGTATGCCTGTCTTCTTCCAAGAACTTTCTCTTCAAGTCCCTTGCCCAGCTTGTGATGGGATCACTTGTTCTTTTCTTGTTTATACGTTTGAGTTCTCTGTGGATTCTGGTTATTAAACCTTTGTCAGAGACATATCCTGCAAATATCTTCTCCCATTCTGAGGGCTGTTTGCTTGCTTTACTTACTGTGTTCTTGGCTGTGCAGAAGCTTTTTAGTTTGATCAGGTCCCAGTAGTGTATTTTTGAAGCTACTTCAATTGCCCGGGGGTCCTCCTCATAAAATACTCGCCCAGACCAATTTCTTTAAGGGTTTTCCCTGCACTCTCCTCTAGTATTTTTATAGTTTTATGTCTTAAGTTTAAATCTTTAATCCAGCAAGAGTCTATCTTAGTTAATGGTGAAAGGTGTGGGTCCAGTTTTAATCTTCTACAGGTTGCCAGCCAGTTCACCCAGCACCATTTGTTAAATAGGGAATCTTTTCCCCACTAAATGTTTTTAATTGGCTTGTCAAAGATCAAATAATGGTAAGTAGCTGGATTCATCTCTTGGTTCTCTATTCTGTTCCAGACATCCATTTCTCTGTTTTTGTGCCAGTACCATGCTGTTTTGATCACTATCAATTTGTAGTATAGTCTGAGATCTGGTAGCGTGATTCCTCCTGCTTTGTTTTTATTTCTGAGTAACGTCTTGGCTATTCGAGGTTTTTTCTGATTTCATATAAAACAAAGTATTGTTTTTTATGGAGGAAAAAGTATCCAATGTACTCAGCCCCACTATGAAACTAATTTATGGATTTCACAGGAAAGTTATAGGGGGGGGAGGGAGGAGGGGGGCAGAGGGAGGGGGATTGGTGGGATTACACCTGCAATGCATCTTACAAGGGCATATGTGAAACTTAGTAAATGTGGAATGTAAATGTCTTAGCACAATAACTAAGAAAATGCCAGGAAGGCTATGCTAACCAGTGTGATGAAAATGTGTCAAACGGTCTATAAAACCAGTGTATGGTGACCCATGATTGCATTAATGTACACAGCTAGGATTTAATAAAAAAAGAGAAAGAAAGAAAGAAAGAAAGAAAGAAAGAAAGAAAGAAAGAAAGAAAGAAAGAAAGCAAGAAAGAAAGAAAGAAAGTGTAGGAGCAGGAAGAAGCCTGATGCCACCTGGCATTTCACTCTGGTGCTGCTTCTGAGGGACTCTCCGTACACAACCTCATCATGGGAAGGAGAGACAGAATACAGAAATATAGAATTATACCCTTTTCTTTTTCATTTACTTTTACTACAGAAGAGGTAGAGCTGGAAAATTCTACTTGGAATTGGACAGGGCTGAAGAAGGGAATTCTCTCCTACTGGGAGCCTGAGTTAAGATGACATATTGCTGCAAAGTCCCCTCCAGGCATTTGCCTGAACTGGGAAGCTTGCAGCCATCTAGGGAATCAGAATTTCTTAATTAGGGGCAGGACTGACAGGAAATTGTGGAACATGCAGAAGTGGTCTTTGTGCCTCCTTCCCCTCCCTTTCTGTATCTCTCTCCTACCTCTGCTCCTCCCCCATCTCAAAGATACCCAGCATCCCTCTTTCCCCCATGCTGCCCTTAGTAAGTAACCAGTAAGTATCCTTGGGTCACCTCAACCCTTCTATGTAAAATAGCTCTTTCAAGTCACAGGAAACTTGTAAAGTAGTTTTATAAAACTTTCTAGCACCGGAACTTTGTTAATCTGTCAAGGGAAATAATGGTACATTAAAAATTCTTTAGCCCTTTGTTTTCATTTATGCCTAAGGGAAAAGTGTCAATTAATAGATTTCTGTCAGATTATTTACTTCACAGATCTGTGACTAAGTTTACTTGAGCCCAGTTTTCATTGAGCAACATAGATTGTTTTTTGAAACCTGATAAGTATAAGCTTACAGGTGTACCTGTTTCCTGCTGCTCTGAAAATGTGACCAATCTTTCCATGTGACAGGATCACACCACAGCTTGTAGCCACTCTGTGCAATAATCTGCAAATGATAAAGACTTCACAGAGCAGACCCACGTGTACTTGCAGAAAGATCCCTGTCAGACACAACAGGTGTCTGTGACATCTGAGAGTGGGCCCGCAGAACTGGCATGTTCAGCAGCTCAGAGAGCCAATTTTCAGAGGCAAGCTCTGTGTGTGACTCCACTGGAGTAGGTGGTCCTGGAGGCTTCCCTAAAGCCCATGGGTCTGGATAAAAGAGAACACCATTTATCCATGAAACTGCTAAGTGGCTTTAAGAAAATAAATAAATAAATAAAAAGCCAATAAAGGCCTTTAACTCCAAGATGACAGCAGATCCTGGGCAAAAAGCAAGCCATTTCAAAAACTCCAGGGGAAAGAACTTTGAGACCACTGCAAAATGTTTAAACTTGGAATAAAACAAACGAGGGAATCTGGCAAGCAAGCATGGGGTGTGGAGTGTTAACATCTCTTCATGAGCTTGGGTTCTTAAAGCACCGTACACATGCGATACCCTCACGGACACTGAATAAAAAGGGGAAGAACTGTCCTCGCTGGAATAAATAGCATTTACAAAATGAAATTTTAAAGCCTGGGACCTTACTTGGACAAAAACATTAAACAAATTCTTATGTAAACCTACCCCTGGACCATTTATCCATATAAATAACATTGTCTTACTTCAAACTCTTTTGAATTTTAAAGTTAGATAGAGAGAAAGCTTAACCAACCGTACCACAGAAAGATTAACATAATCAAAGGACAGAACTTGAATATAAATTCTCTGATTCTCAGGAAACTTAGGATTATGTAAGGGTATTTTCTCAATATCATTACATATGAAAGAGAAAGGGAATACAGAACATAAATAAAATGTAAATAAAAAGTACATCTTTGCTCTTATTGATTTATACATATGTACTCAATACTTTGATTCTAAAGAGTTATTTTCTTAATAAAAACTATGAGCTATTCAATAAAGAAAAGATAATATATAAGATGCTAGACATCCCAATTATACTGATTTGATATTTATACTTTTTGTGAACATATTGAATTATCTTATGTATCCTGAAAATATGTATATTTAGTATGTACCAATGAAAAGAATTTAGAAAAACCACAAAGTTGCTGTCTCAAAGAAAAGAAAAAACAAATAGGATGAGCTATTTAAGAAAACTAGTTCCATTGTTTCAAAGTTTTGCTTTATTTTAATCAATCACAACTATGGGAGGAGAGGTTGAGGGGGTTGTTATTATAATCTGTTGCAATTATCTGGTTGTTTTTACAATGATTTTACCAGATTAATTTAAATCTCTTATTTATTAGTTTTGTTTCTAAATAACTTTAGGCCTATTAAAAATCACAATAACTTTTAAAATTTGATCAAAGACATTTAAATGACAGGCTTTAGGAAATGACAAATGAGAAGAACCCTCCCCCCCCCCATCAATATTGGTAGAACATCAACGCAAGAATTACTTATAGTTAAAACTTGTTACTATTCCATACCCAACTATGAGCTGAGACATATATGGTTGCCATGTGAGCTTAGAATCAAGAGAGATGAAATCAATCTCCATTTGATGTGGTTTACATTTCCGTTTTCTATCTTCCCACCCTTTGCCAGTGTGCCAGATTGTACAGCTGGACTCCACTCCAAAGGTAAGTCATTACTCAAGTTGAGGATAATATTAATAATAACAATAGTTAATATTTATGGGGTGCATCACATTCCTAGCTGTGCTAACCATTTACCTTCAATCACTCATTTCATCTTCACAGTTCTACAAGGTACACATCTGCGTGTCAAGGATTCTAATATGCACCCCCATACACATTCTAGCATCCTGAAATTAAGATGCATCTTCCAAACAATGACAAGTCACTGAATTATGCTTTCTTGGTTGTATATAAATTAATGGTGCAGTTCACATTGGATGATGTCTTGGAATTGGAGACAAATAGCCCTTTCCTTATTGCATAAAGTTTCAAATTAAGATTGGAGAGGTTGAGAAACTTGTCCAGGGCCACATAACCAGAGGGACCCAAGCAATTTGTAGCTGTTCTTGCCTTCTAAGCCCCAAGTCTCTGTCAGTCTCTATGGCCCCTTTTTAGGGTATTTCTCACAAAATCATTCCTCCCTCAGAAATGAAGAAGGTCACACAATCTGTATTTAAATTCACGTCAGGGCTACATGAAAATCAGCAACTCTAAAAACCCAAGAATAGAAAAGACTATCTTGTTTTAAAATAGCAATATCAAAAACCAAAAAAAGAAAGAAAAAGATTAGAGAAAAAATACCCATGGTCAGACAATCATTTCTGATTTTTTTATTGTTTCATTTGTATTCAAACTTTCAGTTTGAAAAACTCAACTTTTAGACTAGCTAAAACCAGCTAAATTTTGCTAATCAGGAAAAAGACATTTATTTATTTGATCAAGTCCCAGATGCTAATTTGTCTTTGTAACCAATAGCAAAAACAGATTGCTTTTCATTTTTTTTCTTTTTAAACTATAAATTTAGTTGATCAGGAAGAATTTTCTGTGGTTTTGAGTTAAATTTAGAAGAAAAGCCTTGCGAACATGGTCTATGTGGTGGAAAGAGTGTGACTACCGGCGTTAACTCTGGCAGCTCTCTGTATGGAATCATTCCTTTAAGTATGTCAGGTAAAGTGTAATGTGATACCACTAACATAAATGGCAACATGTTCAATATTCAAATTTAAAGGAAAAGAACTCATCGAGCTTCCTTTTTTTTTTTTTTAAGGCAAGGGGTCTCATTCTCTGTCACTTGAGCTAGAGTGCAGTGTTGCATTTATAGCTGACTGTAATTTCAAACTCTGAGCTCAAGCGATCCTCCTGTCTCAGCCTCCTGAGTAGCTGGGATTACAGGCTTGCACCATCATGCTCAGCTAGATTTTTAGTTATTTTCTTATTTTTAAAGACAGGGTCTTCCTATATTGCTCAGGCTGTTTTTAAACTGTTAGCCTCAAACGAGCCTTCCAAAATGCTGGGATTACAAGCATGAACCACTGTGCCTAGTTTACATCATTTAATTTGTTATGTTAAAACAATTTACAGGGCAAGTATTTGTGTTCTATAATTTTCTTGCTATCAAGTGCATCCATAAACTACTTTATATTCTTTAGATAGAGTTTTACATCTAAAACTCTTATTCTACTTAAGTTATTTCCCATTTATCTATATGCTTATAGTTAAACACACAAATAGCAGACAATCCTGGAATGAAGATGGTTTGGGGGTGCTATCGTTTTAGAATTTTTTGCATTTAAAAGCATGTATGAATGCCTTGGTAAAAGTAATTTAGTGGGAAAAATACATATAGACATTTACTCTGGCATCTTAATGTTAGAAAGCATTAAATCTTTTATTGATAATAAGCTTATAACATTGGGGAGGGGGTTTAAACAGTTATGTAGGCAATAATCATTTATTAATCTCCAGCCATATATCAGGGACTGAGCTGGGCTTTGATATTCACAGGTGACCAGAATGGAGACAGTGCCCTCTTGGGACTTGTAGTGCAGGAAAATGTGTAGATAGACAAATGTCTACACATAGTAGGTGCATGACATCATGCACATATGAAAAAGGAGTACCAGAAAAGAAGTTGATCCCATATATACTCACTTAAGACTCCAATAAGCACCTTATCTTCAGACTGCCTAAACATCAGTGGTTTTATACTGTTATCTCATGAGAATACTGAACCATGAATTTGCTGTTTACATCTGAGTTGATAGGGACAGACGTTTGAAACTTCTTTTTAAACATAACACTTTCAAATCACAATAAAAATGACAGCATAATCATCAAGATGAAAGAAAAATGGCTATTTTTATATTCATAATTTACTCTGCATTAGACTAAATGCCAATGCCTGGTCCCAGCTCCTCAAGGGGAAACAAGGAAGTAGGAACAAATTCTCACATTGACATTAGAGCAAGTAGTATCTTCACTTCCTTCAAAAAATCCAAAAGGTATAAAATGTGTCAAAATATTAAAAAGGTACGAAAGGACACCCCCAGCTGCCAGTTTCAATCCTATGAGACAAATCTTGCAGAGATGTTTTGAATATGAAAATAAATGTTCTTTTTTAGTCCTCTGATTTCCTTCCCCTTCCTTTCCTTCTTTTTTTCTCTCTCTTCCCTTTTCCTTCCCTCCTCCTCTCTCTCCTCTTTCTTTTCCTTTTTCCCTCCTTTCTTTCTTTCCTTTTATTTCAAACACATTTAGCAAAATAATACTATACTCCTTATTGCTTCCTCTGACTTTTTTCATTTATGGTATGTCAGAAAATCTTTTTGTACCAGTACATGATACATTTTTCCTTTTTTATAGCTGTATGCTATTCCTTTGAATAGATGTATCAGAATAGTGTATTTAATAGCCTACACTTAGGAGTAACCTTAAACATATGTAATTCCAGTAATATAAATACTTTTATGCTTAGAGAAAATTCTTAACGGTAAAAATGCTGAGCTGAAGGATGTTTCCAGTTGGACCTATGATACACCAAACAACCAAATATGTTGTTCTGGCTTTGATCATTACGGAGTGCCTTGAGAGTCTATTTAAAATGTCAAACAATGTCAATACAAAATATATAGAATGCTCTCCATAGCAACAGGATTATCTGGTTTTTAGTTAATTTGTCAACAAGTTTCATGTTTTGGTTTCTTTCCTTTGCAGATGTGATCGAAGGTTACCTGCTGAGTACAAAAACAGAATGAGATCTAGGATGTATGGGCTGGTATCCCCATAATCTCAAAGAAACATAATTTGTAGAAAGAAATTTCAGTACTACTCCACCTCTCTCTTCTGTCATCTTCTTCATCATTTGGCCACTGATGTTCAAAGCAAATCTGTCTTTAATATAGTTACTACACTCTGTAGGATTTGGATAATCTTTCTGCATGCTTTTATGAGCTGGAATTAGAGACAGCAACACAATTCAGCCTCTTGCTGTGGAAACCACAGACTTCTAAAGGGCATTCTGCCTGGACATCACTTCATAGAGAATAAGCTCTGTCCCTTGGGTGCCGTGAAAACTGCCTGCATGACTTGTTGCATCACGTGACCGTTGGCAGTAAACTTAAATTTAAACCAGAGACAAAACAGAGTATTTTACCTCTTAACAATTGAAACCTCTCCAAGTTCTGTGAAAGTTCTCTTCCTGTTCAACTCCCCACCCCAGTCTGTCATCTAAGCATCCTTGGTTTGAAATCCACTTAAAAGGGTCAACTCCCCCTGGAGGATCATTCGACATGGGCCAAGTGGCCCAAATGTAGGGAAAGAATATTGGTGGTTGAATCTTTGTCCTCAAAATTCTACCTAATATGCCCAGGTCATGGGAGTCTACCTGTTTACCTTGTGGGACTATTCATGTAGGGCAGACAATCCTAGAATGAAGATGGTTTGGGGGTGGTGTGTGGTGTGGTGAGATGTTATATGTTGTGTGGAAAAAAATATTGCCCAATATTTTCATAAGTTGCCTTGAGTGAGTGGAAGGAGCAAGTGGGTTCATGAGCTAAACAGGTCATTGCTCTGTCTTTGGTTCCTTTGGATCAAAAGAATTTCTTCCTGGAGAGAATCCAGTCTCTAAAATTTATTCAGCAACATTCTTGCATCTTTGACATGGTGGCACACCTAGAGAATCAGTGAAATTAGAATACAAACTTCCCCCTTCCTGTCCTAGCACGCTGATTTATTTCTCTACCAGGAAAACCAGGATCTCCTTCAAGGAAAGTAATAAGCTAGAAAATAGCTAGAAAAAAGCCAAGGTGTTTTAAATAAATGGATGACATTGTGTGATGGGACATTGCTTACCCAATGTTTTCTGCAGCAACTTTGACATTGGGAAGATGAGGATTGAGTCAGGGTAGGCCTTTAGTCCCATGTGTGATAGAACAGCCAAAGGGAAACAGTGAAAGGCTAGTGGGAGTGTAGTAGGGGCTGAGGATGATCTCATTAATCAGTGCTGAGTTATGCAGAGAGGGAAGGTGAGTCATCGTCATGGAAACCAGTGTACATGACAACTACAGAAGTAAAATGTTACTCTGAGAAACCAGTGGAAGTGAAAATAGTAGGAAAACACAAAGAAGAAGGGGTGATGGATCAAAAACACCTCATCAAAGACAAAGAATAGAGGAGAGTGCCCACGGTTCGGCCAGGAGGTGGGACTCATGAGTAGCGAGGAGCGTAAAAGGGACTGTGGAGGGGAGTCTGAGAAGAGAGGCCAGTTTTTAAAAATTTTAATAAGCCAAGTAATGAGGTAACTGCTTTGGTATGATCTTTTTAAAGAGTAAAGGAATGCATGGAAGTACATTAGGTTTACCTTATCCCACATCTCAGGATCTCACAGCCAGTGTTGTTCACTGTACTGAAAACTCCACAGCCTCCCTGGTCAGCGAGGCTCACAGCTGGCTGTGCTACATGCTAACTACAGCAAGGCAAGCGATGGAGGCTGCTGGCAGAGTGGAAGAGGGGGTACGAAGGTTGCCTCGGAAGAGAAATATTTTGCCCCTTCACACAGCGTGACTTCACTCCTCCCTCTCCCTTTCTTCTTGGGCAGAGCAGCAGAGAGACAGAGGTTTCTCCCACATCCATTCTCTTATGAGGGGTATATGGGGCCCATGCTGTTCAGGCGAACTTCTCTATGTAAGAGGGGCCTCACTCTGAGTCATTAGGAAACCACATATGGTTTCACTTCTGACGACATCTGGAAAGCGAAGGTCAAATATCATGTCATAGAGATGTCCTGATGAACACAAGGAGAGAGCTGACTCTGTTCTCTTTGGGAGATTAGGAGGGAGTGAAATAGAGCTTGATGTGGATGGAATTTTAGTGAGGAATTAGAAAGGGGAATTAGAGTAACGTTCCTTTTCCTTTTCTCCCCCTCTCAAATTACCTCCAAGAGGATAGGTGAGGGCAGGATACAATAGGAAAGGAGGGCAGAGGAGAGACTTGAGGGATCACAAGAATCTAAACAAAACCACAACCCTCCAGAAAGAATCGAAAGTTTTTCAATCTCATTTAACTACCCACCTTATGTCTCACAGATAGATTCTCATTAATACTATTTGGAGAATTTAGATATAACTTCTGTACATTCACTGTAATTTGTTTCTAAAGGCATTTTCATTTAATTTTACATGATCTAATAACGTAAACTCTATCATATTTACACACATAAAAATTGTCGACAAAGAGCATATTCTTATTATAACAGAAACAATTTATGAGCAATTCCTACCCTCCACACAACTGGCACCAAGAAATGTGATAGCACAATAGAAAGATGAAGTAGAAAGTGCTCCCTCCCCTCCCTAAGCATATAACAAGTTCCCTCAAGTCTAATCCCCCCAGCAAAGGATCCCACATTTTTTCATTAATACAATGCAAAAACATATGGTCAAGAAAAAGAACATAAAGAAATGAGTAGAAGAACTATAGAATTCAAAGAAAACACATTCCCTAGTTCATACCCACATCTAACTGCATAAGAGATTTCAATGAATATCAGATGTGATTTTCAGCATGTATTTTGCTTAAATAAAAGAAATGAAATACAAGAACTTCTCTGTGGAGCAGTAATGGTATTTTCTTTCCTTATATTGGGTTATAATTGTATAGGGTTATTACAATGATTAAAATAAGATAATATTTGTGAACTGTTAAAGATCTATATGCATTTATAACCCCAAATTGTAAAAACTAATTATTATTGTTCAGGAGGTGTAGATATGGTTATGGGTACAAAGGAAGCATAGATTTGGGGCCTAAATGTGTACCAACCTTGAGACATAAATTAGAAAAAAAAAATTCCTGTTATTAGTGTTTTTAAACATTTGTTCATTCCTTAAAGTAAATTTCAGAGAAAGTAATTCCGTCCTCATTTGTGTGTGAGTGCGTGTGTGTTTCACAGTGGAATATGACATGTGGGAAGAAAGGCTTTGCCCAAAAGGTTCCAATTTTCTTAAGAAGCTCTGAGATCAGGATAAAAGAGTAAAAAGGGGGAGGAAAGGCGGAAAGAAAGAGGATAAAAGGAAAACAGAGGAGGAGAGGGAAGGAACAAAGGAGAAAAGCCAAAGTAAGACCCAAGTAAATGATTCCTAGCTTTCCCAGAGTAACTTGCTGTTCTCCGGCGCGTGCACACTGCCGCCCAGCACCACTGTTTGAGAGTGGGCTAGTTTTTTAATCTGAGGCTTTGACTTCCTTTCATCTTTCTGAATCTGATCTAGTTCATCTTTAGAAGGTGCTTAAGGGACTGAGGACCGCAAAGACTCACTTTAAAGAAGATTAAGGTAAATAACAGGTTGAGGAAGGATGTTTTTTTCTTCCTTTCCAGTTCAGGCTTCTGAGAATATTTTCACATGTATTTCTATTTAAAGCAAAATATAATTCCTTTACTGGAGTCAGAAGCTGGAATCATAATATCAGGAGGAAAGAATATATATTCTACATTCATTTCCATATGATGGAAGGATGCTGAGTGTAAGAATTCCCAACCCTTTTCTTCAAAAGTGAACTGTTATTCCTTTGATCAGCACTTGTTTGTTCAATACCTACTAAGTGCCAAGCATCACTGTCTGTTGGGCCCTGGGGATATAGCACTGAACAAAACAGCAGTGCTCTTAAGCAGCTGGTTTTCTTGGCAGTGGGCACTCAGGTAGTAAATTGGAGATGTCTTAAATGCCATTTATTTTTCAGAGATTGTTTTCTTTATACAATAAGTCTAAGACATAGAATTTTTTGAAATTCTAGAATCAAGAAATAAATATATTAAAAATCCTCATACATTTGAGAAAGTTGAAAAATATACATATATTTTAGCAGGTTTTAAACAAATCTAAAATGATTTTGTTAGTTTGAAGAATAAAAATAGGTTATTATAATGTGATCTTTTCCCAGAAATTTTTAATTTTTCACACTCAGGGACTGAAGACGCGAATAAAACTTGAGTACGGAAGAAAATATTTTTCCAACCTATTTCTTTGGAGAGGAGAGAATTGGAGGTAAATGTTTTTTAAAAATATTTCCTCCTAAGTTTTCTAGTTTCATTTTTATTGTGTTCCCATAAAGCTCAGTCCAATGTCCTGTCTTTTATAGCTTTTCCATAAATATATGTTCACAATTATTTTATGAATATAAGATAATTCTCAATTTAGAGAGCGCCTCAAATTCATTTTAGGACAAAATATTTTATTAGTTTGAAGCAGAAAAAGAGTCATGTTAGGATATGGCTTAAAATTAGTTCAAATCTTTTAATCTTTAAGAACCCCAAATTTTCCTTTTGAAATTGGGAAGTGCTTATACACTATTGTTCAAAATTTATTGGAAATGATGACATAGGTTCATTTTGTAACTCATTGAAAAAAAGATCATTTTTATAAAATTGCTTCATTATTTTATAATTCTTTAAATTCTACATAATTAAGTGATTTACAATATGACTTGCGCTTACTTAACATAATTTGGGAAACAAGTGGTTTGTTCATCAGTAGGTATAAGACCGAGAGATAATAGTATGGCGAGCATGAAGAGGGCCTGGGCAGAGCACAAGCCAAGGGATTAACATAATTGCAAAGAAGTTGTGATCAGAACATTGGGTTTATTTTGTGGAAGCGGAGTGTTAAGGGTCAGCTGAGTTTGATTACTATGAGCTAAGGCAGAAGAAGTGCCAGAGAGGTGGCTTGCAGATGACACAGACGATCTGCAACCTGTGAGACTAACCCAGGACCTGAAAGCAGGAGGGGGGAAGCCCAGTAAGTCAAAGTTTCCTCTTTAGTCTGGAAAGGCATTTTTAAGAATATGGCTGTGTACTTTTAGGCATCCTCTTAAAGACACTGCCCAACACCTACTAGGATTAATGGATTTTATTTGGAAAGGTAATTTGACATTTTCCCCAAGAATTACCAGTAGGTTCAATGAGATCAATGACTATACTAGTATTACTTATACATAGCTGTATAATAATTTATCCCAAAACTTAACAGCTTAAAACACACATTTATTATCTCCCAGTTTCTGTGGGCCAGGAACCCAGGTGTAACTCAGCTGGGTGTTTCTTTATCTATATATCCATTAAGAGACACTTAGGTTGATTCCATATCTTGCCTAATGTGAATTATGCTGCAATAAATGTGGGATAGGCATGACTTTTATATGATTAGTGTTTGCATGCCACATATTTTACCATTCATTAATTTTAGACTATTTGTGGCTTTCCACTTTATGTATGTCTCTTTTAAGCAGCTTATAAAAAGCTTTGGTTTATAATCCAGCCCAGTGAACTTTCTCTTTCATTGGACAATTTAGTGATGTGATATAATAATTGATATGGTTGGTTATAAGTTTACTGTCTTATAATTTGCTTTTTATTTATTTCAGATGATCCATAGTATTTCCCCCTCCTTTCCTACCTTTTTGTAGATTGAGTATTTTTTAGTATTTTATTTTATCTCATCTATTGGCTTATCTTCATACTTTTGGTTTTTATTTTCTTAGTAAGATTTACAATATGCATTTTTTTTTTTTATTGTTGGGCATTCATTGAGGGTACAATAAGCCAGGTTACACTGATTGTATTTGGTAGGTAAAGTCCCTCTTGCAATCATGTCTTGCCCCCAGAAGGTGTGGCACACACCAAGTCCCCACCCCTCTCCCTCCTTCCCTCTCTCTGCTTTTCCTTCCCCCCCAATTGACCTTAATTGTCATTAATTGTCCTCATATCAAACTGAGTACATAGGATTCATGCTTCTCCATTCTTGTGATGCTTTGCTAAGAATAATGTCTTCCACTTCCATCCAGGTTAATATGAAGGATGTAAAGTCTCCATTTTTTTTTTAATTTTTAAAACATAGTTGTGTACACTAGTGCAATTGCCTGTACCCATTCTAAAGTGCACCATAGATGTGGCCCCACCCATCACCCTCCCTCCACCAAAACCTCCCCACTCCCTTCCCCCTCCTCGGCCCTTTCCCTATAGTCTTGTGATATAGTTGGGTTATAGCCTTCATGTGAAAGCTATAATTTAGCTTCATAGTAGGGCTGAGTACATTGGATACTTTTTCTTCCATTCCTGGGATACTTTGCTAAGAAGAATATGTTCCAGCTTCATCCATGTAAACATGAAAGAGGCAAAGTCTCCATCTTTCTTTAAGGCTGCATAGTATTCCATGGTATACATGTACCGCAATTTGCTAGTCCATTCATGGGTCAAGGCGCACTTGGGCTTCTTCCATGACTTAGCAATTAAGTTTATTGGGCTGCAATAAACATTCTGGTACAGATGTCTGTGTTATATTGTGACTTTTGGTCTTCTGGGTATAAACCTAGTAAAGGAATTATAGGATCGAATGGCAGGTCTATTTTTATGTCTCTAAGTATTCTCCAAACATCCTTCCAGAAGGAACGTATTAGTGGGCATTCCCACCAGCAGTGCAGAAGAGTGCCCTTTCCTCCACATCCACGCCAACATCTCTGGTTTTGGGATTTTGTTATGTGGGCTACTCTTACTGGGGTTAGGTGATATCTCAAAGTATTTTTGATTTGCATTTCTCTGATGATTAAGGATGATGAGCTTTTTTTTCATGTGTTTGTAGATTTTGCATCTGTCTTCTTTAGAGAAGTTTCTTTTTAAGTCCCTTGTCCACCCTGAAATGGGGTCACGTGTTCTTTTCTTGCTAATAAATACTTTCTTTTTTTGAATAATGTACTTTTTAAAAATTATTAAATTATAGCTGTGTACATTAATGTGATCATGGGACACCATACACCGGTTTTAAGGACCATTTGACACATTTTCATCACACTGGTTAACATAGCCTTCCTGGAATTTTCTTAGTTATTGTGTTAAGACATTTATATTCTACATTTACTAAGTTTCACATGTACCCTTGTAAAATGCACCACAGGTGTCATCCCACCAATCACCCTCCCTCCCCCTCTCCCTTCCCTTTCCTCCTTCCCCCTATTCTTAGGTTATAACTGGGTTATAGATTTCATGTGAAAGCCATAAATTAGTTTCATAGTAGGGCTGAGTACATTGGATACTTTTTCTTCCATTCTTGAGATACTTTACTAAGAAGAATATGTTCCAGCTCCATCCATGTAAACATGAAAGAG
>CAUYPK010086625.1:0-42128 GCA_963574355.1 Loris lydekkerianus | reverse complement strand
GTCCCAGACAATGCCCAAAGTTCTCCACACTTTTGCTCAAGCTCTCCCCAATGCAGCTCAACTGAGCGCCAAGTCCAAGAACACCAAAAAAGTTCACAGATAAGGCCTTTCCAGTTTGCAGTCTCACTGCTGCTTGTACTCACGGTTGCCGGCGTGATTAGGTTGATCGAACACACGCAGCCACTTGGCAGTTTTCCACTGTTTTTGTCTTCCTCCTGGGGTCCAGAAGTCCCTTGCTGGCTCTCTGGGTCCTCAAGGGGATGATTGTAGGCAGGTCCCACCGGCCAGAGATGTCTGGAGTCTTGTCTCCCCAGATTCGCCAGGCCCAGTTACAGGGAAGCTGTTACTCAGCCGCCATCTTTATTCGAATCCCCATGCTGTTTTGATCACTATCGTTTTATAGTATAGTCTGAGGTCCGATAGAGTGATTCCTCCTGTTTTGTTTTTATTTTCTTGGCTATTCGAGGTTTTTTCTGATTTCATATCCAAACTTTTTACTGAAAATTTCTTCTGCTATCATGTTAAAAAAAATTTTTTTTTAAGAGGCAGATGTCATTCTGTCACCCAGGCTAGAGTGCAGTGGTGTAATCATAGCTCATTGCAACCTTGACCTCCTGGGCTCAGAAGATCCTCCTTCCTCATTCTCCTGAATAGCTAGAACTACAAGCATGCTTTTATTTTTGGTAGAGCTGGGGTGTTGCTATGTTTCCCAAGCTGCTCGAATCCCTGGACTCAAGCAGTCTCCCCATATTGGCCTCCCAAAGTGCTGGGATTACAGGTGACCTGCTATCATATTTTAATTTCCAAGTGCTTTTTATGGTTATCTGAATGGTCCTTTTTTCTACATCCTATCTTGTTTCTTTTCCTGTATGAGAATATTAAATGGAATCGAAATTTTATTTTGCTGCTTGCCTTGTCTCTGTCTCCTCCAAGTCCTTGCTTTGTTTGTTTTGGCCTCTGTCTTGCTCTAGAGGCTTTCATTAGATGGTAGGGTGACTGGGCTGTCCATTCATAAGGAGAGTGTGGCATTAAAATACTGACTGAAAGCTCCTTGTAACTGGGTGGGGCTTGACCCAGGGAGAGGTTGTGCACAGAGGGGCAGACAGGCTGGATTGCTTCTTTTGAAGCCGTCCCTACTATTAGGGTCTGTCATTGTTTTCTTCTGGGCCAGAAGGAGTTCTCTTATGTCCTTCCTGTGGAGATGGGCAAGGATGGGGGTTGTTTATTTGGGCTGTTCGCCTACTTCCACTGCTGAGAATTTATCCACTAAGCGCCGCCTCCATTCCAGGCAGTGTACCAGCCACGGAGGCTGGTGATAAAGAGGTCAGAGGTGGTCTTTGCCTTCAGGAAGGTCCTCCAAATGTAGGAGATAGGCAATGAGTTAGTACATTTTAAAAAAATAACATGATTATTTCTGATTGTGAAAAAAGATGGGAAGAAAATAGAAGAAGGGAATGTAATCAAGAGTGATATATGACCTAAGAACTGATTGAAAAGAAGTCAAGTTAGGATTTGGAGGTTGAGAGTTTCAGGCAGAGGAGCTGCAAGGTGCAGACCCCGAGGGAGGAGCAGCTGTCGGCGTATTCCAGGGAGTGGGCAATAGAGTGCCCTCTTTCTTGCCCCAGCTTCTGAACCAAGGGCAAAATGAGACAGGGAAATACACAGAAGAGGCAAAAACAGGACCTTTATTTCTTAAAGCTGACCATGGGAAATGTGGTTTGTGTCACTGGGTAAGTGAATTTTGGATTAGACTATGGGATGCGGTCATCAGCCAGACTTGCCCCCAGCTGCGCGGAGCGTGCCCCCTGGCGGGACGATTGAGAACGCTGGCTCCGGAGAGGGCGGGGCCACGCACGCGCAGTCTGTCCTTCTGGACTTCCCCGGTATGTGGCTGGAGCTGCTCCCTCGGGGGAAGGTGCTCCTGATGGTGAACTGGGCGCAGGGGTACCCAGGGAGGGTGGCGTGGCTGGGGCGCAGTGCCCCAGAGGGGCGTGTGTGAGATGAGGCCGGAGTTGAAAGCTCAGGCCAGGAGATATCCCACCTAAGGGCAAAACAACAAACCGCAGACAACAAGCTGCGGCTGCTTTTCCCAAGGGGCAGTTGGAACCTTGAGCATTTTAAAGGCAACAGAGAGAAGAAAAATGGCAGCGGGAGGATGGCTGGTGAGGTAGTGACTGCATTCTTGTGAGGCCCAAGAAACCTACATTTTACAGAAAATAAGGGTGTGAAGGAAGTATCAGTTATGTAGAGGTCCCTGGGTAGGTAGAAGACTGATTATGTCATGTCTCCATTGTGTGAACTAAAATCCAATTTTAAGTCCCCCAGCCTACTTCATGGACCTCCCACCTTTGGCCAAGCAGACCCCAGAAACCCACTAAGGCTGAGTTGCTGGCCCTACGAAGGGAGGTCAGACATGCCTGGTCATGCCCCCTTCCCTTCTTGGAGATATCCTCTGTAACTCATTAACAGGCCTAGGGCTACACAGGACAGGGTTGAACCACACCCGCAGGTCCTCACTTTACTTAACAGGTCACTTGAGTCTCAGTATATGGCCAGAGGCTTGTCTCTGATTAACAAACCTACCTTAAAAGATTATGAGCCTTAGAGGAAGCTTCATTTCTTTAACCAATTATAAAGCAAAGCATCTTGAATCCACCTGTAATCTCCCCACCCTCCTTCAAATGTCCCACCTTTTCAAGCCAGACCAATGGATGCCTTCCATGTATTGATTTAAGACTTTGTGTGTAATTCCTGTCTTCTTGACCTATATAAAACTACACTATAACCCAACCACAGTCCACTGACCATGGCTGCAGGCCATGGTCACTCACACTTGGCTCAGAAGAAACCCCTTTCAGTTATTTTGCAGAGTTTGACAGTCACCAACTTGTAAGATACATTTGTAATTTATTATTAGTGTGCACTCCCAACAGGTTTTTATGTTAGATGTTAGGGGTATAATTGTCCTTGTTTACAGGAGGTTAGTAAAACATTTCCTTAATGAATGACCTATGGGGCCACTTCTTCACGGGTGCCTGAAGCTTTTATTTTATTTTTTATTCTTATTAAAAATAAAATCTCTCCCCCTCCCTCATTCTCCTACCCCACCTCCTTGTATTAGCTCATCTACTGCCTTCCTATTAGAATTGGGTACTTTGGATTCTTGCTTTTCCATTCTTGTGATGCTTTACTAGGAAGAATGTGTTCTACCTCCAGTGCCTGAAGCTTTTACCTTCTCTTTTGCAGAAGGAGTTGGACAGTATTCTCAACAGAACAATGACAAGTGGGGATTTATAGCCAAGGGGCTGGGTGGGTTGGGGGCGGTCAGTGCATGGAAAATTAAGAGGAAACATCAGCAGTAAAGGGGATTCTGACACAGGATTCTTGCTGAAGGCAGGTTGATAAGGTATGGGGGTGGGGACAGGGAAGAGGAATTTGATCAAATACATCAAGGTTGGGGGGTTTTCTGCTAAAGCAGCCCAGAAGGATTCTTGCTGAAACTGGACTGAACAGGCCAAGCAAAGAGCCCAAGGTCAGGAGGAGGACCCAGAGTAGCCTGACTCAAATTTTCTTAGCGGAGAGTCTGTCGCTTTGACCCCAGCAGTGGGAATTTGACAAGTTCCTTGGACTCTGTGGTCTTTTAAATTTGTGAAGGAAAGCTTTGGGGGCAGTGGCCTTGGATGTTTCCAGCTCTGTCATTCCCTGCTCCCTGGAGAGCACGGCCCCAGGGATGGGCATCCTTGGTGAATTCATCCCATTGAGCTGGCTTAGGAGAGGAGAGCAGTTTGCCCTGGCATTGGACTGCCTGTGTCACTAAGAGAGCTTTAGCGATGAAGTAAGCACTGTGGATAGTTCGTGACCTTTTCATTCTAGATGGATGTGATTTGGCAAAATTTAGCTTAAAAAGGAAAAGAAAAAGGGCTTTGGTTTTTTTTTTTTTTCCATCTCTGTGTCTCTTAGTGACCGAATCGTGGCATCGGTGTTCCTATGAAGTCCAGGGAACATTCCCCAGGAGAGCAAGTCAGGAGGAGGGTTGGTTTGTACTTGGGGAGGATCCAAGGTGTCCCACAACACATTACAGAGCATGCTTGAGAGGTCTCCAGTTCATTACTGCAGAAGGAAGGATCTGTCGGACATGATGGAATTTATGGGTAGGGAGCTGGTTTTTTATAGAAGGAGGAAATAGAACTCTGAGGTAAGGCTTGAGCACAAGCCTTATTTGGGAAGGTCATGGTATCTGCCATTATCTTTTTGTGGAGCATATTTGATGAGGAAAGAGGGATTATAGCCAGCCCCCCAGCAGTTGTGAATGGGTTTAGGAAAAATATTTGGCACCCCATTTAGGTTATCACTTTTGCATTTGATCAAAATTGTTTAAATCACTGGAAAGTTTTTTTTTTTTTTTTTTTTTTTTTTTTAAGGAAAGTATTCTTCATCTTTAAGGATTTGGGTCCATATCTTCTAAACATTTTTTTTCCTCATTCTAAGATTTGAAATGGGCATCTTAAGCCTCTTAAGGGCCTTACTAACATTTGTATCTAAGGGGATCCTGCTGTACCTGGCACGTAAGAAGCTTCCAGTGTAATTTTTTTGTTGTTTGTTTTTACTGTTTTTTTTTGTTTTTGTTTTTGTTTTTTGTTTTTTGGCTGGGGCTGGGTTTGAACCTGCCACCTCTGGTATATGGGGTCAGTGCCCTACTCCTTTGAGCCACAGGTGCCACCCTTCCAGTGTAATTTTATGTACAAGAATGCACCAGCTTTACAAAGAACATGTCCTCTTCTTTTTTACTTGGTATTCTTTTCTTTTCTTTTCTTTTTTTTTTTTTTTTCAGTTTTGGTCAGGGCTGGGCTTGAACCCACCACCTGCAATATATGGGGCTGGCGCCTACACCTTGAACCACAGGCACCACCCTTGGTACTCTTCTTATTTAGCCCTAGATATGACTAACCAGGTTTACAAAGGAGCTGGAAATGGAACAAAGCCTTCTTTGCCCCAAATGTTGTGGACACTTTTTCCCCACTATAAAATAATGCACACATAAAAGTTAGAAATACAGGAACATTAATGAAGGGAAAAGATGGCTTGTGACCTCACAATCTAGACATAAATACATTAATGTTGCTTTGCTTTATTTTCTACCGGCTGTTTTGCTAAGCATCATTTTTAAATAAGTAATTGTGATTATGCTATATTTGATATCCTTTTGAATGTTTTATGAACTTGAATTTTTCTTAAAAATTCTTGATAAACATTCCAGAGCTGTATAACATTCTGTCAGGTGGATTACTATATGTCACAACATAGCAATATTGCTGGCCATTTGCATGCTGTAAATAACACTGCATCAAACATCTGCTATTGTCTTGATTAGTTTATGAACAACTGGAACGAGAGATGGGGTCTAAGGCTATTTCTCCTTAAGACGATGTGGCCTTGGATTCCAGATGAGGGCAGGTTGCAGCCTTCTGGCAATGGTGAAGAGTTGGGTGACCTGGGATGGTGGAAGGAGAGTGGTGAGGCCACAGCACCTGACACAAAGGGAAACGTAGTGTAATTTTTTTTTTCGTTCTGGAAGAAAAAGGAAGGTCGATAAAGAGAAAATTCTGATACAGCTTCTGGTTGATTTTTAAAGGGTTAAACATCTCAACTTTGATAAGGAAAATCAAAGTTTTAGTTTTCCCATTTACAAAATGTTTCTTCAGTGGCTGGTGTTGGATAGCAGATTTTAATGGCCTGGCTTATATGCTCCAAAAGGCTGAAACCTGGTAGCTGCAATTGCATGGTAGGATTTTAAATGTTAAGATGAATTCCAGACAGGTTGGCTTTATGCAAGTTTGAGACATTGGCATTTACCTTGAACCCAGCTTGGCATATTTTGTTCTTCGGAAACTTCATAGTCTAGTGGAGGAGAAGCCATTTAAAAAAAATAATAGGATCAGGGGTTCTGGAGCACACAGCCCTGAGTTCGAATTCTGACTCTGCCCCTATTTAGCTAGATCTGTTTGTGTTCTCCTACTAACATTCATATGTTGAAACTTAATCCTCAACGTGATGGTATTTGGGTAGTAAGGCTTTGGGGATGTGAGTAGGTCATGAGAGCTTTGCCTTCATGAATGGGGTTACTGCCTTTATAAAAGATCCCAAGAGAGCTGCCCTGCCCCTTCCACCATGTGAGGACACAGAGAGAAAGTGCCCTGAAAGTAGACCCTTATCAGACACCAGGTCTGCTGATGCCAAGTCTCCAGAACTGTAAGCAGAAATTCCTGTTGTTTATAAGTCACCCAGCCTATGGTGCCATGTTGGAGTAGCTTGAGTGCACTGGGATAGCAGCCTTGGCAATGTAACTTCCCAGTGAAGTGATGTGACTTTGTAAACTGGGATTTATAGTACACAGTTAAAGATTCAATGAGACCATGTACGTGACATCATTAGTACAGCCTGGCTCATAGGAAGGGCCTAATTTGAGTCTCTCACATGCACAGCAAAAAGAACAGCCCCTCAGGTCATGAGCGGAGATGGGTTCACACAGGGACCCCTTCTCTGGTTCTTAAGAGGATGTTTGGGAAATCTCTGTGGAGAAGTCGGGTAACAGCATCCCTGCCAGGGAGCAGGTGTTCCAGGCATGTGAAGTTTGAATGCCAGTAAGAAGTTCAAGTTCTCTGAACCCTGATTTTTAACTGCTTCTGCTGGATCATTCTACATTTGTGGGCATCTTTTGAGCTCACGTGTGAGAAAGAGGAAGAGTATACTGCTGCTTTAAAAAAATTATTCTTCTAAGAGTCACAGATTATTAGAGCTTGACCAACTTTTTGTTGGGCAAACAGCAAGAGGAAAATATCTTCCTCTATTTTTCTTTGATGTGGAATTTAGTATTGTTGTTTAAGGAGTCTCGCATAAAATGGCCAACTGGTAGCGGATTTCAGTGTCTTCTCTACTTTTAATACCCATCTGTCAGGGGAAGCCCACTACCTACTGTGTCTGCACGTGGATATGTAATAGGCACCACAAACTCAGCATCTGAAACGCAGCTTCCTGCTTTCTGCCCCGTTGTATTCCTTTCTTTGTCTTTCTCATCACAGAACCTCACCAGGATCCACCGATAAGCTCTGTCCAGAACCGCAAGAATCCTCCTTGATTCCTCCCCTCCCCACTCTGCACACCCAATTCATCCACGGTCTGTCTTGCTTTTAAGACAGATCCCAAACCATGCTGTTCTGTCTATCTCCACTGCTTGTCCACGCTGCCATCGCCACCCATTTGTGCTGCTGGTGGCCAGGCCCCTGGTGGTACCCAGCCCCATCTGTTTCCTTCCAGAACCGTCATTTTCAGGGTAGGTCATGCCAGCCTTCTACGGAGAAGCTCCTGGTGCCTTCAGGCTTTTGCAGCACACCCAGCTCCTCATGGTGCCCTCCCCGGGCTTTTGAATTCTCACCCCACTCACACCCTCAGGCCAGGCTTCCTCAAACTCAGTGCCAGTCACACTTTGGTCCAGACACTCTCTTAGCCTGGGGGCAGTCCTGTGCACCGTGGGGTGTTTAGTGCCCTCTCTAGCCCCTACCCACTAGTTGCTAGTTTTCACCAACTGGTGAAATGTCACATTTTTGTCATGTTAGGGACAAAACAAAAATGCCTCTAGACATTGCCAAATATCCCCTGAAGGGGGCAGTCACCCCTAGCGGACAGTCACTGGTCTAGTCACACGGCTTTCTTCCTACAGAGCAAGCCAAGCTGCTCCTGTTTAGAGCTGCCCTTCCCTCCCAGTCCATGTCTGGGGCCTCTGTTCTGGCCTCAGCTGAGGTGTTTCCTCAGATGGCAGCAAAAGGGCCTTCCCTGACCACTCTAACTTGGAAGTTCCCCCTTCTGGGTCACCCTGCACGTCATTACTGCATTTCAGCGTCTTTATCTCCTCCATCAACATGTGAGATCATGTCTGTATGTTCACAATCTCCCCCAGCTGGCTGGAAGCTTCCTGAGAGTAGACGTCTGTCTGTCTGAAGTGTCCCTAATATGACAAACAGTTCCAGGCATGGAGCAGGCGTATGACAAATAACCAATGTTGAATGGAGGCATGAGCAACTTCCTTCTCCCTCCGTGAGCTCTGATGAAGGCTGGGAGTGGAGGCCGGGCAGGGGCGGTTGCAGAATGCTCAGGTTCTTTCTAGGGTGTGAGTATTGGTGAAGGTGGAGGAGGTGTTTTGTTTTGTCAGCATCTTTTAGCCTCAGCTTTCTCTGCTGATCAGCTAAGTGCCCAGGGTGGCTGGTGATTGACTCCTGGGTGGTCCAGTCTTACTGAGGAGGTTCTGCTCGGCCTCCCTGGCCCTGATAGAGAGGTCACTTCTGGGACATCCCCAGCAGGAGTGCAGTGGGTCGAGAATAGTCTGGTCTTGGAGAGGTCATTTGCCACAAGGGGTGTTAAGTGTTCTGTCTGGTGCAGGCAGCTAGTCCAGGAAGGGGTGGCACCAGAGCACCCCATTTCCCCAAGGTCGTCCTCCTGACCACTGCGTGTCTCTACCTCCTGCACTACACATATCAAGTGACTTATTTCTTTGTGGCCCAAGCTCTTGGCTCTCCTCTTTTTTGCCACATCCCAAGGCCAGGTCTGTCTGCTCCTTCTGATCTCTCTGGAGCTGCGGATACAGGGAATCACTTTTTCTCCTAATTGTCTCCTCCACTCTTAACAGGGTTTCTTAAGGGAAAAAAAACACTTTGTGACATTAATATTAACCACAAAGGATAAGTTTTTCTACTTTTTTTTTTTTACAGCTCGTTTTTCAATTTCAGTTGATTCAGCTTGTTGCAACTACAATTCATTATAATTAAATATTAGAGGCAGGAATTGAGAGGGAAAGGCATATTGACAGAGTTTATATCAAATATTGAAGTTTTCAACATAAAAATGAATCACTTTATTATTTCCTATAAACTGGCAGCTGTTCAGAATAGCCAGGTTGCTCGAGACAAATCGATTGGCCTAGAACACTTCCCACTGGACTAAGAGTCCAGTACTGGAGCTAAGAGTCCAGTACTCTTTGTGGGCTTTGCCCCCAGGGGAGGAAGGCCGAGGCAGACTCAGTGGTTTTCAGTGCAACAGCATCCGTGTGTGCACCAAGGCTGGGATATCCAGTGTCTTCAGACTCATGGGAATCTGTCACTTTTATGGCTCTGCAGTAAGCTAATGCTGAGGAATGTCCTCACTCCGCTGCTTTCTGCCTGGATAGATAGATCTCAGTGACAATGCGGGAGAAATAAACCGGAAGAGGAGTTGGAGAATTGCTATTTGAAGGCAAGATTGCAGATTATTTACCAAAGGCTTATTGAACTGTGACATGCACACAAATGCACACACACACTGGATGTCCTCGCTAAAGCTCATCTCTTAGTTTTGAAGTCTTGGTAGAATATACTGGATTTTATGGGAGGCGTTTTTGTCTCAGGAAGAAGCTAAACCTTATCCTTTTTGTATTGACTTTAGTACAAAGTCCACTTCTAATACACACATATAAAGAACCATTTTGTTCTGGTAAAGCCACGAAGTGTGCTGAGTGTGCATGTGTAGACTGAGGCCGTCTTCTGCCCCCTCTGGGTAACCACTGCTCACGGTCTGACATGCCCTCCCCATGCTCATGGAGACTCACCCAACTATTATTATCTGCATGCATGTCTATTTTCTTTTTTGAGACAGAGTCTCACTTTGCTGCCCTCAGTAGAGTGCTGTACTGTCATAGCTCACAGCAACCTCAGACTCTTGAGCTCAAGCAATCCTCTTGACTCAGGCTCCCAAGTACCTGGGAATATAGGCAGCTGCCATAATGCCTGGCGTCTCACTCTTGCTCAGGCTGGTCTTGAACTCCTGAGCTCAAGCAACCCATCCACCTCGGCCTCCCAGAGTGCTAGGATTACAGGTGTGAACCACCACACCTGGCCTATGCATGTCAGTTTTCATCAAAGGATTTGAGATGTGGAGTGGTCGCCTTTGTTGCTTAAGCTCATTAGGTCGGGTTTTGGCTGTGTGCATGTGGACACATCCTACCCTCAGAAACTCACATGGGAGGGGAAGCTCTGGAAAGGGGCAGCCCTGGGTTGACCTTAGTTTCCTAGAGCTTCCATAGTGAAGCACCACAAATTTGGAGGCTTAAAACAACACTGATTCATTCTCTCTTAGTTCTGGACTCTAGAAATCCCAAATCAAAGTGTGAGCAGGGCCAGGATCCTCCTGGAGGATCCTGAGGTGAGTCTTTCTGCCTCCTCCAGCCTCTGGTGGCCTCACCAACCCCCGGTGTTCTTTCAGTTGTAAATACGTCACTTCAGTCTCCTCTCTGTTGTGACATAGCCCCCTTCCCGTGTGTCTGCGTCTTTGCCCACATCTTCCTCTCTTTGTGAGCACATCAATCATATTTGCTTAATCCACTATGACTATATCTTGACTGATTTCATCTGATTTCATTCATTTTCATGTCATTTCATCATTGACATTTTGTCCCTGGTTCCGAATAAGGTCACATTTATAGGTTCTGCATGGACATGAAATTTCAGGGGATACTGTTCAACTCAGCACACCCTCGAGCCTGTGTGGTCTGGATACGTATTAACATATGCAAACCTGGGAGGTTCCTGGTTACTCATATAAATCAGGTTCAGAGTATGTCCCTTTGATCTGTCCAAGATCAAATTCCTCGTCAGCCTTTTCCCAGACTGTCTGACTTTCTACTGATAATACACCTCAAAACCTTATTCCAACACATGCTACAAAATGGTGACTTGTAGTTATGCTAGTCCTTCTGAGGAATTAGCTGAAATTCTATAAAAACAGACTTTTCCTCTTGAACCATCTGATTGCCCTGAAATGCAATTTGTTCAGGAGAGACCTTTATCAATTTTTAGAACAACAAATTGCTGCCATTATACTGCCCAATGGTGACCGATGGGTTTCTAGTATAATTATTAATTGGTGGATTGTCTATATTTCATGTGTTTGAATCCATTGCATTCATTCTGCTTGCAAAGGCTCAAATTGTTCCAACTCAGATCAGTGGGAACTGTTTTAGGTTTTGGCTTCTATGGCCAGATTCAAATTGTTTTGCTATTCTTTCTTGTCCTTAGGGCATAATTCCATTAAGTATGCACAGTCAAAATGCTGCATTTAAAAGCCACCAAAAGTCATTCTTTCTCTGTGAGGTTTTACCAGGTGCTTAACATACATTAAGTTCAGTGTACATTTTCTTCTCTTTCTGTGTGCTCGACAGTTTCCATAATAGAAAGTTTAAAAATATATGACTCTTTCAACAATTCCTCTCTTAGGAAACCATCCCATAGAAATGAAAGATCTACCATGTAAGGACGTGTGGGGAAGGATGCTGATTGCAACATTGTGCAACGTGACCCAAAACCAGGGAAGAGGGACACCCATTAATTTGGGTTTTAGCTGGGTGTAGTGGCTCACGCCTGTAATCCTAGCACTTTGGGAGACCAAGGCAGGTAAATTGCCTGAGCTTATAAAGTCAAGACCAGTCTGAGCAGTAGCAAGATCCCGTCTCTAAAAAATAGCCTGGTGTTGTGGCGGGTGCCTGTAGTCCCAGCGACTACTTGGGAGGTTGAGGCAAGATGATCACCTGAGTCCAGGAATTTGAGGTTGCTGTGAGCTATGATGTGATAGCACTCTACAGAGGGCAACAAAGTAAGACTCAGTCTCAAAAATAATAACAATGATAATTTTGTGTTTTAGTTATATAGAGAGTTGTGGGCCCCAATGTTGTCACTGTAAAACAAGATACATCTCAAGAAGTCTAGCTTCTATTCTTGTTAATGATTTTATTAATTTTCCTTATCCTCCATTGTTTCTTTCTGAGAAGCCCCAAAAGTCGTGTACTGTACAACTGTTGTGCTCTGCACCTTGCTTCTGCCCACAACCCCCCTCCGTGGAGCAATATGGCCTGAGGTCTCTCCCTCTCAGTCTCTAGAGAGCTTCCTTGTTGCTTTTTGCAGTGGCGTGCACAGGACTTCGCAGAGTGCGTGCACCGGGTTTTATCCCATCTGTTGGTATTCGGGTGGTTCCCAGTGTTGCACTGTTGCCCATAATGCTACGTTGCCTTGTCTGAACTTTGTTTTGCTTTTTTCCCCTAGTATCTCATTGAGATAGATTTCTAGAAGTGGAATTACTGAGTCAAAGGGTAAATGCATATGCAATTTTAATAGATACTGCCGAATTCTCACTCATAAAGGTTGTACTGTTTTGCATTCTTTCTTTTTTTTTTTTTAGAAAGACTATCACTCTATTGCCCTGGGTAGAGTGCTGTGGTGTCAAGCCCAGCTCGCAGCAACCTCAAACTCCTGGGTGCAAGCGATCCTTTTGCCTCAGGCAGCCTCCAAGTAGCTGGGGCTATAAGGCACCTGCCACCATGCCTGGCTAATTTTTTCTATCTTTAGTAGAGATGGGGTCTCATTCTTGCTTGGGCTAATCTCAGACTCCTGAGCTCAAGGGACCCACCCACTTCAGCCTCTTCGTCTGCTAGGATTATACGTGAGCCACTGTGCTTGGCCCTCTAGATAATTTTAATGTGTATTTCTGTCATAATGAATAAGGTTTTGCATCTTTTCATGCCTTTAAGGGCCATTTGCCTTTATTTTTCCTGAATTATTTGTTGTGCTTTTTTGTCTTTTTTTTTTTTTTTTTTTTTTTTTGCATTTAAGCTATTGGTCCATTTCTTCTCAATTTTTTTTAGCTCTATATTCAATCCAGGAAATTCGTCCTTTTGTCTTTGCCATGTTGTTGTTTTTCATTAATAGAGTATTTTTAAGAGAAGATTTAGATTGGAAAAATTGTGCGTAAACTACCAACTATCCCACCTACCCACTCTTTCTTGGCACAGTCTCCCGTTACATGTTAGCATCTTACATTAGTGTGGTACATTTGTTACAAGTTAGGAGCCTGTACTGATACATTATTGTTAGCTAAAGTTCACAAGTTACATTAGTGCTTACCCTGTAGCCTACAGTTCTATGTGTGGGTAATGTCACCTATCCACTACACAACGTCATGCAGTAGAGTTTCATTGTCCTAAAAATCCCCTGGGCTCCCCATGTTCATTTCTCTTTTCCTTCCTTGCCCCCAAACTTCTGACCTTTTCACTGTCTGTGGTTTTGTCTTTTCTAGAATGTCATCTAAATGCTACCTGTGTGTGGTTTCTCAGGCTTCTTTCTCTTGGCAGTGTGCATTTAAGCTTCCTCCATGTCTAGCGTGATAGCTCTTAATTTTTATTGCTGAATAATATTCTTTAGTCTGGATGTATCACAGTTTATTGATCCCCTCACCTGCTGAAGGACACCTTGGTTCCCTCCACATCCTGGCAATTATAACAAAGCTTCCGGAAACATCCATGTGCAGGTTTTTATGTGGACATAAGTTTTCGATTCATTTGGGTAAACACCAAGAAGCATGATTGCTGGATCATATTGTAAGAATTTCATAGTTTTGTGAGAAATTGTGAAACACCTTCCAAAGCAGCTGCACTGCTTTGCCTTCCCATCAGCAATGAATGAAAGCTCTTTTGGTTCCACATCCTGGCTGTCAGGGGGTATCGCTGATATTTTGGATTTTAGCCATTCTGCTAGATGGGTGCTGTATCTCGTTTTAATTTGCAGTAGTCTAAATGTATATGATGCTAACCATATTTTCATATGTTTAATTGCCATGTGTATAGTGAAGTGTCTGTTAAATCTTTTGCCCACTTATTTTGCTGTGTTGTTTTTCTTACTGTTCAGCTTTTAACCGTTTAGTCCTTTTATCAGGTAGATATTTGGCAAACATTTTCCTCCAATCTATGACTTGTTTCTCACTCTCTTGACACACTGTTAAGAGAAGTTTTTAATTTTAATGAAGTCTGCCTTACCAAGTTTTCTTTCATAAATTGTGCTTTTGGTGTTGAAGCTAAAAGGTCATTACCAAACTGAAGGTCACCTACATTTTCTCCTATTTTATATACAAGAAGCTTTATAGTTCTGCATTTTATGGTTTGGTCTATGATCCTCTTTTTTCTTTTTCTTTCTTTCTTTCTTTTTTTTTTTTGAGACAGAGTCTCACTTTGTTGACCTGGATAGAGTGCTATGGCATCATAGCTCACAGCAACTTCAGACTCTTATGCTCAAGCAATCCTCTTGCTTCAGCCTCCCAAGTAGCTGGGACTACAGGCTCCTGCCATGATGCCCAGCTAATTTTTCTATTTTTTAGTAGAGACAAGGTCTTGCTCTTGCTCAGGTTGGCCTCAAACTCCTGAGCTCAGGTGATCCACCCACCTTGGCCTCCCAGAGTGCTAGCATCATAGACATGAGCCACCATGCCTGGCCTATGATCCATTTTGAATTAATTTTTGTGAAAGGTGTAAAGTCAGTATCTAGGATCTTTTTTTTTTTTTTTTGCATGTGAGTGTCCAGTTGTTTTAGTATCATTTGTTAAAAGACGATTGTTTCTCCATTCAGTTCCTTTTGTTTCTTGGTCTGAGATTAGCTGATTCTATTTGTTTGTGGACTCTCTATTCTTTCCCATTGTCCAGTGTGTCTGTTCTCTCACCACTACCCCCCACTGTGTTGATTACTGTAGCTTCTAAGTCATGAAATTGACTAGTGTTGATCTGTGACTCTGGTCTTCAGTATTGTGCTGGCGATTTTAGATCTTTTTGCCTTAAACTTTAGAATCAATTTGTTAACAGCCACAAAATAACTTTCTGGGGATTTTGATTGTGATTATACTGAATCTATTGATAAAGATGGGAAGAACTGGAATCTTAACAATATTGACCCTTTCTATTCATGAACATGGAATATCTCTTCATTTAGTTAGCTATCCTTTGATTTATTTCATCAGAGTTTAATAGTTTTCCTTTTATAGTTTTTGTACATATTTTGTTAGAATTTTACCTTAGTATTTAATTTTGTGGATGCTAATATAAGTGGTGTCATGTTTTTAATGTTAAATTCTAGTTGTTCATTGCTGGCATATAGGAAAGCAATTGACTTTTGTATACTAACCTTGTATCCTGCAACCTTGCTATAATCACTTATTAGTTCCTAGAGCAATAGTTTGCAACCTTCCTAATGCCGCGGACCTTTAGTACAATTCCTGTGAGTCATGACCCACAGAACTGCTGAACTATATTGATTTTCAAATGTTGGGCCAGCCTTGCATGCAGGAATAAATCTTACTTGATTGTGGTGTGTAATTCCTTTTATACATTGCTGAATTATGTTCTAATATTTTGTTGAGGATTTTTACATCTATGTTCATGAGAGACAATAGTCTATGATTTTCTTTTCTTGTAATGTCTTTGTCTGGTTTTCATATACCAGATTGAATTAGGATATGTTTCCCTCTCTTTCTATTTTGTAGAAGAGATTGTAGGAAATTAGTATAATTTCTTCCTTAAATATTTGGTAGAATTCCCCGGTGAACACATCTGGGCCTGGTGCTTTCTGTTTTGGAAGATTATTAATTATTATCCAATTTCTTTAATAGGCATAGGCATATTCAGATTATCTATTTCTTCCTGTGTGAGTTTTGGTAGAATTTCTGGGCCATACAATATGCATACTATTGTAGACATAGATTAACAATTTTCTGGACTATTTGTGCCAAGTCATACTTCTAGCAATACTTGAGAATTTTAGTTGGTCCCAGATCCACCAACCTGTAGTATTATCTGTTTATTTCATTTTGTCATCGTTTCTTTTGTAGTTTTATCCAGGTGTCAAGCATCTTTTGATGTGTTTACTGTTCACTGGGTATGTTCTTTGGTGCAGTCCCTGTTCAGGTCTTGTGTCCATGCTTTTGTTGGGTGGTCTGTCTTTTTTATACACTGTTGGGTGTATGTCCTACGCATCTTCCCTCGCCCTGAGGCTTGGCCTTTCACCTCTTAATGTGCTCGTCTGAAAAACCAGGGAAGAAGGTGGGGGAGTCATGAAGGGAAAAAAAAGATTATAAATGTATTTATCACCACTGAACTGTACACTAAAAAATGGTAAATTATGTATGTGTATTTTACTAAAGTAAGAAATAAAGTGAAAAAAGAGGAAGCAATTCTTAATTTCAATTAGGGCGACTGGTTCACCAGTCTGTACTCTTCGAGTGAGTGCTTTTGAGATATTCTGCTAGGTTTTCTCATAGATGACTTGGTATTTTATCTTTCACATTTAGATCTCTGACCCATCTGGAATTGATTTCTGTGTGTGGTGTGAATTAGGTGTCAAGGCTCATTTTTTCTCATCAGCTTATCCCATTGATCCAGCCCCATTTATGGAAAAGACCAGTCTGTCCTTGCTGTGCTGCACTGTCACCACTGTCATCAGTCACTGACCGCGCATCTGCGTCTCGACTTTCTATGCAGTCCCCTCAGTTTAATCTGTTTTTAGGCCTTTATCACACCATGGCCTTACTTGCTGTAGCTTTAAGGCAAGTCTTTTAAAAATTCATGGTAAAATATGCATAACAAAAATTAGCTCTCTTAACCATGTTTAGGTGTGTAGTCCAGGGGCATTAAGCACATTTGCAGCCTGCACCCACCACATTCATCTCTAGAACTTTTCTTGTCTTCCCGTGCTGAGTCTGTGCCCATTGAAGAATCACTCCCCTTTCTCCCCCAGGCCTCTGGCGACCACCTTTCTACTTCCGCTATTTCATGTCTGCCTCATCTAGGGAGGTCATCTGAGAATCTCACAGTGTGTGGCCTTTTGTGGCTGGCTTATTTCACTTCACGCAGTGTCCTCAACGTTGGTCCGTGTTGTAGCACCTACACGATCTTCCTTCTTTGTAAAAGGCCTGAATAATCTCCCACTGCACGTGTGCACCACATTTGGTCTCTCCACTCATTTGCTGATGGTCATTTGGGTTGTGTCCACCTTTTGGCTGCTGGGAGTAACGCTGCTATGAACACGGGTTACAAATATCTGCTTAAGTCCCTACTTCCAATTCTTTGGGGCCTATGCCCAAGTGTGGAATTATATAATAAGCCTTGATATCTGACAGTATAACTCTGTGTTAGCCCTGTTCTTTTTCCTAAATCTTATCTTGACTATTTGGGGGCTTTTTCCTGATAAGATCTTAGAATTAGTTTGCTCATAAAGAATATCCTGGCATTTTGATGGGGATTACTTTAAATCTATAAAACAATTGTAGAAAACTGACATTTTACACCATTGAGGCTTCCGTTCCATGAACCACGTCTCTCCATTTACTTAGATCTCCTTTTATTTCTTCTAATAATATTTTGTAGTTTTCAGTTGAAGGGCCTTAAACACCTTTTGTTAGATTTATTCCTAGGTAGTGATGTTTTCTTGATGTAGCTGTAAAAGGTGTCATTTTTAAAAATCCATGTCCTGGTTATACTTGCTGGTACAGAGAAAAATCAAGAGATTTCATATAATTTGAATTCAGCAATTTAGTTCCTGGGGCAGTTCTTGTAACTGATCTTCTAGGGCACAAATTCCTATCTCACCATGATCACACTCGCTTTTAATTCATCTACAGCGTTTTAAATTTTGTGGAGTTGGGGTGTGTGTGCTTGTGTGTCCCTTGTGTGTGTCCGTAAGGACACTGAGCAGCGTCTTGCCTGGAGCGAGCATCCCGCTCCCCTGCACGTGTGTCTGGTGGTTCTGCCTCCTTCCATCCTCTCTGGCTTCTCAGCCACCCAAGAGCATGCCACTGTTCTGTGTCTTAGCTCTCAGGTCTCAGTGTGGCCTGCCCTTAGTGACAGGACCCTCACGGGTAAATGAGAGACAAAAGGGACTCTGGCCCTTGGACCTCAGGGAGAGGGACTTTCTCAGCCCTCAAGTTTCCCATACCAGTCCCACCTAAAGGGTGGGGGAGCCCCATCTACTCATTCTGCTCTTTCTAACCTTTTGGGGTCAGGGCAACCCTGCCCAGGCACGTGGTCACTTCTTTCTTCCTTAGGAGAGACTATGGACCTCTCCCTGCCCGTCTCTTCCCAAGCTCTGTCTTCTCTTATTGTTTTTTGGGGCTCTGTGTCCAGCTCCTCATATCTGACCCTGACTCTAGGGACCCGAGCAGAGCCCACTTGCCCTCAGTCACCTGTAGGTCTCAGCAGCACCCTGCGCAGGAGGGCCAGTGTCTTGGGCCAGGTATGGAAGACAGGAGGGAAATCTGTGGTTCAGATCTGTGGTTCCCACCAGCCTGGCTGCTGTCAGTGAACCGCCTCACGTCCTGTCCCTTGGGTGCACAGCTGGACACGTGGAGGAGGATAACCCACTGACATAACAGCTTGGTGATTCCCCCTACATATTTCCCTTCCTTCATTTCATGTAAGTAACCAGCGTCTGAGTGGCCTCCCCTTAGGGAAGGCTTTGAAGATAAATCCACTTAATGCCGGTGGCTCTTTCCATCTTTTAAAACTGCCGGAGGAGTTAGCTTCTGGAGGGAGGAAAGAGTTTGGCTGGGTCGAGAGCAGCTGGCCCCGGGGTCCTAGTGGACCAGCCGTGCTCAGAAGTGATGCCTGTGTGGGTTCTGTGCTGCTTGTGTGGGTGCTGTGCTGCTTGGGCCCTGGATGCCGCAGCTGCCAACAATGACAAAGAAGTTTAGGTCCCCAGCAAGAGTGTCAGTGGGTTGGCCTCTGCCTCGGAGAGCCCAAATGAGCTGGAGCTTGGGCACGTGGCAGTGACTAGGACAGACAGAAGAGCAGAGGGCTCCCCCAGGCACTTCAGATTCACCAAAAGCATAGAACCTCAGTTGTGGGGACTTGGGGCAGTCAGTAGCTAACCCAAGTCAAGGTTAGGTTTTCTGACAACTTGGCAGAGTGGAGATGTTTGTATCCCTACCCCTGAAAAAGAATTTACACCGAAATTCTAACCTCTGGTGCCTCAGGGTGTGATCTTATTTGTAAACAGGGTCATTAAAAAGGTAATCTCATTAATAATGCAGTGAGCTCTAGTCCAGCATGACTGACACCCTTGCAAAGCGGAAAAGTTTGGACACACAGACCTGCTCCCAGGGAGATGCCGTGAGCTCACTGGGAGAGGATGCATTTCTGTTGTCTAAGCCGCCCTGTTGGCACTTCATCATGGTGGGCCCAGCAAACTCAAACAGACTCAGAATTGGATCAGGGAAAATAAAAATCACAGTATTTCTCACAAACCCATGTTTGTGGACAGAGGTTCTCACTAATTAGAGACTAGGGACTTGAGAGCTAATATGCTTAGGGCCAATGTGGTTTCCTAGAAGAAGATTGTCATTGTTTTAAAAATTGAATTTAGACTTTTGAGACAGGGCCTTGCCCTGTTGCCCAGGGTGGAGTGCAGTGGCATGGTCATCACTCACTGCAGCCTTGACCTCCTAGCTCAGAACATCCTCTCTCCTCGGCCTCCCAAAACTCTGGGATTACAGTGAGCCATGCCCTGGCCACCGGAAGAAGTTTCTAACATTGTACGTTATCCTCTCCACTCAAGGTGCTAACAGCGCCTCCCCTGAAAAGTTTTTCCTTCACTCTGTCCTCAGGTCAGTGTGGAGAAGTATGTTCACATCACCAGGCGGTGGCTAGCAGCCAGCGGAGGTCCGGGACTCCCCAGGAGGAGACTCCTGCTTCCCGGGCTCAGAGCTGTCTGGTCGCCCCGTGCGCCGCCGACGTTCTGCCCTCTGTGGTCCAAGTTCTTCAGATTGGAGTTGTGTCTAATGAGTCAGATCCTGGCCCCGTCTCCTGGCAAGCAACGGGGATGAAAATAAAGTTTCCACGGCTATGTTCAGAAAAGAAATGAACCACTGTTGGAGGACAGACCCGAGGGGGCAGGCGTGGTGGCCTAGACAGGAAGATGGCCTGGGGGTGTCAGCGGTCACAGACTAGCAGGAGCTGACTGGATCCTAGTGTGACAAGGGAACAAATGCAGACGGACGTGGCGTAAGTGAAGAGGCGGTGTGCGTGGTCTGCGCCGCATGGGAAATAACTATGGTCGGTGCTGGTCAGACGGTGGGAGCGATGATTCTATCAGGGCTCCGGCCACTAGTGTTTTTGCTGGGGGAGGGGGGGGAGATGCTCCCTGCAGGGGACGGGACTGGGCAACCCGGGGGCTGGGCTCGGCGGGACAGGATGGCAGAGCTGGGGAAGAGCCAGGAGGGAGCTCAGCGCTGCCTTGGGAGGCTCCAGGGGGCAGAGCCTCGTTGGATCAGATGCGGCCATGGAGCGAAGGTCCCCAGAGTGGGGACCAGGTGTCCCAGGAGGTATTGACACCGAGGGTGGTGGCCGTAGAAGGAGCCTGGAGATGGAATCACTTCCTGAATCCTAGGTGCCCTACTTCAAGGATGGCGTCTCCAACTGCACACATTTCCCAGAAAAAGCACTTCCAATTCATTTTGTTTGAAGGATAGGGAACTTTGAGGTCGTACAAGTTTAAGAAAGTCTCTTTTCACAAACAATAAAAGCGGTAAGAATAGGAGAAATGAAGAAAATAGTCTTTGAGAAGAAACGACGTGAAGGTTTTTGCAGTTTGTCCTGACGACACTAGGGGGCAGGGGACGATAGCTCTTGGAGCCACCAAATGCCATAGCAAACACAGTCCTTTTTTTCCCACCAAAAAATGCTTGAATAAAAAAGTATAGCCCAACCCCCAAATGGCTTTATCATTATCAAGAATTTCTAGTTTTCAGAGGTAGCTTATATCTCATGTTTAGAACACTGGGCATCAGAAATGCAATTCTTCCTTTAACTTTAAATTTAGTGGCTCAGAGTTCGATCAAACCTACTATTTAACACTGTGTCCTCATGACCATAAGAATTTACACACACGTGTGTCGTGGTCACTGCCCTGTTCAGTTTAGTTGGGAAAGTGAAGAACAGACAGTGGACATTTAGAGTTGACATAGCTGCATTCTTGGTAGCAAGGATTTTGATTTTGAAGGATAAGTCCAAGGCAAGCCCCAAGGGAACCAGTCTCAGATGCAGCCTTGTTCTGGTCTCAGGAAACTTTGAAATTGTTACTCTATGATGGATCTTTTCCATTGGAACCATTCCTGGCTCACAGAGCACAAAGCACAAAGCAAGACAGCAATGTTACAGGGAACCAGCTGCCAGGTGCAGTGGAAAATCACAGCCATTTACCTCTATTGGTGCTGCACAACTTGTGATGACCCTTTAGTTAATTATCTCAATTAGGCATTTGATGTGGTCCTCCTGTGGGATGAATTAAAGCACCTTTTGAGCCTGAGATGCTGTGATCTTCCCAAAATCTTATATAAGATAAGGATAACATGCCATTTAAAGAAGCTGAGGTTCTGTCAACTTATTTCTCCAAATTCATTCACTCAGCACTTTTGAGCACTGTGCTAGACCTGGGGAATATTAAGGATCTCACAGAACAATAGAGAAAACAGATGCCTAAGCTCAAACTAGAGTGTGAACCAAGTTGCCATAGAAATGTGTGCAAGGTTCCAAACCTTAGCTGGTGAAAAAGGATGCAAGGGACAGCACAGAGGTGGTAATTTTTTTGATACACACCTGGAAAAAGCAAAACTAAAATCATTATGAGGGATATGTCTGTGATCCAAGCTGCATCAGATTCCTATAGAAGGGTGGCACCTGTGGCTCAGTGGTTAGGGCTCCAGCCCCATATACTGAGGGTGGCAGGTTCAAACCCAGCCCCAGCCAAACTGTAACAAAAAAATAGCCAGGTATTGTGGCGGGCACTTCTAGTCCCAGCTACTCAGTAGGCTGAGGCAAGAGAATCACCTAAGCCCAGGAGTTGGAGGTTGTTGTGAGCTATGTGACACCAGGTCACTCTACCGAGGGCAATAAAGTAAAACTCTGTCTTTAAAAAAAAAAAAAAAAATTCCCATAGAAAACAAAACAGAATAAAACAAGACCACCCCTATGGAAGACAAGCTTAAAATAAAAAAAATTACATAACAGCAAAGGATACATTCCATCAGGAGTGAGTAAGCATTCACAACAAATGTTTGTAGCTTTCAGATAATAAAACACTCAAAGAGCACAAAGTAATGTGTTTAAAATAAAAATGATAGACGAGACACTAACTAATAAGGATAAATATTGCCAGATGGATTTGAAGAACAAAATAGAACTTCTAGAAATGGAAAATAGGATCATTTAAACTACCAAGTAGGTGAGGTTAAGCAACTGCTTAGACACAGCTACAGAAAGAGTTTGTAAATTGGAAAATTAAGTCAAGGGGACATAGGGAATATTAAGAAAAAATTAAGAGACATGGAAAATAGAATAACAAGAGCTATTAAATCTCTAATAATAATTTCAAGAGAGAATAGAAAAAAATGGGTCATATTTCTCAATGAGATAATGGCTAAATTTTTTTTTTTTTTTTTTTTTTTTTTTTGGAATTAATAGAAGATACGATTCCTCAAGTTTAAGTAGCAGGGAATCCTGAGACAAAATCTCTAGACACATAAAAATGAAATTGCAGAACACCAGAGAGAGAGAAGGGGATTAAATTTGTCTGGATTAAGAAAAGAGAAAAAGAGAGAGTCTGCTTTTCTACAGAACAATGACAGATTAACAGCCACCTGGTTAGAATCAACAAGAGAAGTCAGAAGACAATGAACAAGTTGACAGAAAACTACGTAGACTCCAAAGTCTAGTTAAAAGATTATTCATACTGAGGGCAAAATACAGTCCATCCTCTGTGAGTTCCACACTTGTGGATTTAAGCAACCATAGATCAAAATTATTGGAGAAATAAATGAGTAACAAATAATAATACAATAGCAAAAAATAATACATATTGCAAAAGAATACACTGTAACTATTTACATAGCATTTGCACTATACTAGGCATAAATAATACAGAGATGGCACCAACTCCTGCTATCATTGCTGGGAGGCTGCTACCAGGGGCATCAATACACTGGTACTTTGGGGTACTGCACAGGGAGCTCCCTGGCAAAGGGAGCTCCAGGGCAAGACAAAGTCCTCAGACCAAGAAATGGGGTCTGGCAGTTGGCATTAGAGGATATGGGCGGGGCTCTGGCAGCATCTGCTATACCCGTCTTAATTCAGTACTTTTGGGAGAATGCACTTTTTTACAGGTGAATATAGAAAGACCCAAACAAACTTGGGGCAATAATTAGTTGTCTTCTTCATAGACAAAAAGAATTTTTAAACTTCCTGTTGCTTACGGACACTTTTTAAATGACTCCCAGTCCCCCGCTCCAGTTCTCTGGCAAACACTGGGGGGGGGGGAGGGGGTTGTGGGCAGCCTGGAGCCTTTCACTATCATTGTGACAGAGTCTAAAAATGCCCAAGCGTGTGATTTGTCCACCGGCTCTGTTAATGGCCTGGCAGATAATCCAGCAGGTAGACGTGTGCTTTGAAAATCCTGCAGGTGCAGCTGGAGCTGAAAACAGCCGGTGGTGAATTCCAAAGAAGCAGGAAATCCAGGATACTTAAAATGATTGCTGACTTAAAATACAAAAACGAGGACACACTTGTTACTGATATTTTCCCAGATTCAAGTGCTATAAAAAGAACTAGAGAGAAATAAAATTAGAAACACACCTTTTGGCACTCCTAAAATAAGTGTGAATAAAAAGCCTTCCGGAGCGGCAGGAAGAAGACGGGGCAGATGGCGTTTCAATGCTGTAATTTAGCCTTGGTTCCTGCTGCAGTGGGTGACCTGTCCTGTCCTACGGAGTGGCTTTAATGACCTTGTTCTTTTTCTTCTTTTGTTCATTTTTGTGGTCTACAATTTTATTTTAAATGCTTGGTATTTTGTAAGGCCTCTAAAAGCTTGGACATTCTTATTCTAAAGGAGGGTTCACTTACCTCTTCTGTAAAATAAAGATGCTGGTCCCTGGCACCTCCTCAGTTCAGTTTCCTCTTGCTGGAGAGCACTGCATGGATTGGCAGCTGCTGATGAGACTAGTAAACAAAACAAAAGAAAACTGATTTTTCCATCCTTCCTGGAAGAGAAGAGAATTATATCAATTCCTCTGTCCCTAAATTGACACAAGCCATATTACTTGAATGAGTCTTCAGTATCAATTTCAGCTTTTCATCATCTATTCTGTTCATCTATTAATCCATCTTTTCATCCACCTGTCCATTATTCTGTCATATCCAGCCAGCAGCCAATCACCCCTCACTCCTCCCCACCATCCTCCATTGATCCACCAAGCCAGCCAGCCAGCTAGTCAACCCATTCGCCCCTTCCCCTTCCATCCCTTCCTCCTCTTATTTCTTCCTTCTTTTCTTCCCTCCTTCCTTTTCTCCTTTTTTCTTTCTTTCCTTTAATGCATCTCAAAGGACCATCCTTTCATCTATCCATTGCTCCATCTCCCCCCCCCCCGTTTTTTTTTGCAAAGGTTTTGGCCAGGGCCGGGTTTGAACCCGCCACCTCTGGTATATGGGGCTGGCGCCCTACTCCTTGAGCCACGGGTGCTGCCCCCATCTCTCCATCCTTTTGTCCACCCATCCTCTTATCAAACCTCTGGTCTAAGCTAAGCTGAAAAATGCAGGTGTAAAAATTGATTTTACTATCATAGAATTTATTTTTTTAATAAAGACAAATCTTTAAAGTTTTAAAATTTAGTAATGGGTGGAATTCTACTTTGAATGACAGACAGTCTGTCAAAAAAAAAAAACACTGGGGGGGGGAGGGGTTGAATTATCTAGAAGCTTGTCACTGACTTGTGTTCCTGGACTATGCATGAAACACACAGAGATAAACAACAAATACTGGGGAGGAGGGGAGAAAGAAAGATGGCTACATGTAGCATATGACCCTGGACGGGATCTCAGGACATTTTGGGGACAAAGGAAAAATATGAGTAGGGGTTGAGGACTGGATGGTAGCATTGTGCAGTGCTGATTTCCTGGAAAGGATGGCGTATTGGGGCTATCGGGAAGAGTCCTTGTTTGTAAGGAAACACAGTGAGGAAATATGGGCGTTACATGGGTGACATGATCCCAAATAGATGACAGTGGTAAGTGGCACCAGTAGTGAGAGGAGTTGGAAGCACAAATGCAACATTAACAGCTGAGGATATTGGAGCTCCTTGCATTCTTTTTGCAATTTCTGTAAGTTTGAAATTATTTCAAAATAAACTATTGATTAAAATGAAAAAAAAATTAGTAATGGGAATAAACTTTTTTTCTCCTTTTATTTAAATGGAAATCATTTTCTGTAGAAAAATTGGTGGATCTTCCCACATTGAGTAGTAAGCACATTCAGGGGAAAGTGAAAAGTGAATTCTTGAGAATTTTATTACAATTAAAGTAAGTGTCTTCCAAGGGGTAGTCCCTCTTGTTGTTCAGCCCCCTTCCTTCTGTGGATTTTTACTGAGCATTATTGACGACTTTTCTAATGGAGTGGGAATTAAGAGCCAGCCTTCCAGAAGTCCAGGAGGTTTCAGAGCTTGTGCGTGTGCAGACAGAGTGAGTAGTCCTGGTGTTTCCTAACACGTGGTCACAGCTCAGCCTCACTTTATTGGTTTACTAAGCCCCAGCAGATCTCATAACCTCCCAGGTCTCTGGATCTCCATATAGAGTTGTGGCCCTTTCTGTTTGTGCCTACGTTGTGTGTAAATGATCTGTGAAAAGAGCATCGAAAACTACCAACTAGCAGACAAAGGAATTTAATTTTTATATATTATTTCTTAATTACCTCAGTGCTAAATGTTACCTGTAGCAAAATCAACACAGTCAAAAGCAAAACAATTAAAACAAACATAAAGCCCTGTAGTCCCACCACTCTGAGTTGACCTTAGGTGTGTTTATGGACTTGGAGAGATGCTGGTGATGAAAGCTCAAGTTGGACAAACAGATTATATAACAGGATGTATGTAATGAGCCCAGCCATCATTAAAAATATAATTTCATATATATACATATATCAGGAAGATTATTTTATTAGCTTTAATTATAATACATACTATCAACAAGTAAGATAGGAAAAAGATAAAATTAAAATTGACCTTGACCTACCCTATAGCTATAACCACTGATAACATTGGTGTATTGTCTTTACAGAGTTTAGGTGTCTATATCTCTATGTGGACATTTACAAATGTACCATACACATTTGCAACCTGTCTTTGTACTCTGTGATGTAGTATGGTCAGCTTTTTATGTCAGTAGGTATACTTTAGGATATTTTAATTAACTTGGAGGGTTCTGTTCCATGTTTGAATGTATCTGTTTACTCAACCATTCCCTTGATATTAAATGTCTATCTTCTAAAAATGTGACCTTTTCCCCTTTGGACAACACATAGTCAGCATCCCTGCAGTTAATTTTTTTGTGCATACGTGTGTTACATTCAGAAATACAGAACTATTCATTCTCCCATTGTGGTATATCAGAATCCTCCCCACCCCTTCCATAAGTCAGGAGATATTGGTTTAGCTTTGCACTGGCCATGCATTCTTATTGTTCAATAATCAAGAGTAGCCGAAAGAGGGCAGTGGAAAGTCTTCCTCCGAGTCTTGTCCCGTTGGTTCAGTTGTCCCCCAGAGGTAACTTATTTAAGCAGTTTTTTCTATATCAGTTCAGCTTTGGGGGGAGGATTCAGAATCTCCCTCTGTTGCCTAGGTTAGAGTGCTGTGGTGTCATCATAGCTCACAGCAACCTCGAAGTCCTGGACTTAAGTGATCCTCCTGCTTCAGCCTCCCAAGTAGCTGGAAGTACAGGCACCCCCACAATGCCTCGATATTTTTTTTTATTTTTAGTAGAGACAGGGTCTCACTCTTTCTAAGGCTGGTCTCAAACTTCTGAGCTCAAGCAATCCACTGCCTCCATCTTCCAGAGTGCCAGGATTACAGGTGTGTGCCACCACACCTGTGTTATATCTGTTCAGTTTTATTTTATAAAACCAAGAAAATGCAAATATAGATTTTTATCTTTTAATCTTTTTTGATTTTTATCTTTTAATCTTATTATGCTACATAATTTGTAGCAAATTATGGTGAAACCCTTTCCACATCAGTACTTTAGAGCACACCTTGCTAGAGGCATAGCGTTCCATCCAGAGGAGCTGGCCACCTGTTTGTTTCCATTGTTTTCTATACAAACAATGTTGAATGAATAATCTCATGGGTATTTCATCTCGCGTGCATGCCTATAGCCATGGCATAAATTCTTAGAAATAGAATTATGTGTTTGTGATTTTTCAATAAATATGGCCAAGTTCTCCATAACAGATACACCAATTTACATTCCCATGAAGCAATCAGATTGGCCTGTCTTTCCACACATTGGCCAACAGAGTGTGGTATTAAACATTAGGATTTTTGCCAGTTTGATGAAAATGGTATTTCAGTGATGTTTCTGTGAATGTTACCCATATTTTCTACAACTGGCCAGCCAGTCTGCCTGCCTGCCTTCCTCCGTCCTTTCCTCCCTTGTTTGATCCTTCCCTCCTTTCCCTCTCTTTCTAGGAACTCTTTATATATTAGGAAGATTAAGTCTTATTTGTCTTGTTTGAATTGCAAAAATATTTTTTTCCATTTATCATTCAAAAAAATTTAGCAAAGGTTTAAAACCCAATTGTACACACCCTCCTATTAATCCAAAGTAAATATTAAAACATGCAGGGTAACATATTAGTGCCTCCTATATGCAGTCACACTGTGGTACTGGAGGCTACAACTTCAGTGTATGGATTTGGGGGTCTGGAGGCCAACAACTCAGCCCATAGCAGCCCAGCCGTGGGGTGCGGGTCCTTTTTCTGGGAGTGAGAGATCGTGCTCTCATGTCTCAGCAACCTTGTTGGCCTCTCCCCAAATGACTGCTAATAGGTTTTTCCTTATCTAGTGGGGAAAATTGTCAAGCCACATGGCCAAGTATAAAAGAATGTGTTCTGGTGGGGGCAGCAGGCTGAGAGGGCCCACCAAGCTATAAAGTTGTGAAGTTCTGTATTTCTAAAGTATTTCCAGAAAGTTCTCATTAAGAGATGGTGGGGGAAGGAGACAGGGTAAAGTGGGGTGCTGCAAACAGAACCCCATCCTCAGTCCAGGGTTCTGCTCTGCTCAGAGCCCAAGAGCCTCGCATGGCTCCTGTGAGTGAAGCTGTCACCCAGCCTGCGAGAACAGACACCTTGTTCACACGCTCCAGTGCAGGACCACGGAACACAGCTCTCCCTCTCCTGGAACCATAAATTAAGGTCTGTTCTGCACTCATCTGTTTGCCAGGTCTTGGCAGCCTTCTCTGGACCTTGGGGCTCTTTGAGTACTTACAGTCTTTGTTCAAATAAGCAGCCTCCTGATGTCTGGCCCAGCTGTGAAGCCCACATCTGGAAGCTATCCCTAGTCTTGGCCAGGCGTTCAGGCTGAGAAGATGTGTGTTTCAGGTATATCCACACCCTGCCTGGGCAGGGCAGGGGTCTTGGAGGCTGGTGGCTGGTTTGCAGATAGTGTATTTAAGGCCTAATGGGTAGTGATTTCGAAAATGCTGGGACCAACAGCTGCATGGTGTCTGCCCTAGCACCCTTCTTTGGTTTTCTTTGGCAGAGCTCAAAGTGCCAGGCCTGCTGCAAGCATCCAGCACGGGGCCTGCTTTATCTCCCTACATCTCACTGACGCCTCTACCTTGGCTTGGCCTGTGGTGAGTAATGGTCATCTGAGACTAGGACTGGGTCTCCCAGTTTGGGTGTTTATACTGAGATTTATGGTGCAGGTATGAGGGTGAAATATTTCTGCATCACCAAGTGCTGAGTTTAGCAGGCATCCATTCTTAAGGAAATTAAGGAAATTCCATATTACAAAGCCAAAGTCATGGCCAGCTCTACTTCAGACTATTATAACCTGTCCAAGAGAGGAAATGCTCTGTCCACCATCCTTAAGGAGGGAGAAGCGCCAAAGGGCTCTAACACAGGCCGTAGGGTGGCATTCATGGGAGAGTGTGTCTGAGTAAACACTTGTCTCTGAAACTTGTGTCAAGAAATCAGCCCCCCATGACAGATTTTGGGTGTAACAGATCCTGTGAACCAAGGTCCTCACTGATAACCCCACCTGGCCTGATCTATTGTCTATTTATTTTCATGAATAAATTTCAAGATTTTTTGAGTAGAATTTTTTTTTTTTATGTTGGAGGTATTTATTTCTTTGCTAAATAACCATTATATTGTTCTCTTTCCTGTGTCTGGTAAAGGCAAGAGGGGGGAGGAATGCCTTCCCCAGGGCTTTCAGGAACCCAACAAGGCTGGAAAAGGTCTCCTGGAATGAATAAAAGGAAACTCAGGGCTCTGGGGGCCTGGGCCTGCCTCCTCCCTGAAGGATATGGCACCCCAACTCTGGGACGCTCAGGGCCCGCCATATGGCCCTCTCATCTCCATGGCTACCGAGGACATTGGTCTCCTCCAGAATGAGCTAGGGCTCTACCTAGGCCTGTGGGGGCCTCCAGGATTCCCTTCAGGGCCTGGGCCAAGACCAGCGTTGGGGTCGTGGGGGCGGTAGACACCTGTATCCATGATGTTTCTCAGGGACAGGGTGTTTCTCACGCTGAAGAAGAGCCCAGCAGAGAGCCCTGCAACCACCGCAACAGAGACCAGGGTGAGGAAGATTTCCCATGGCTTCAGCGACCCACTACGCTTCCCCCCACTCCCTGGAGTAGCAGCACTTGTGCTCATTTTATTGGGAGTTGTGGGCTTTGCAGTCAAAACAGGTGTGCCAGAGTCTCCGGGGTTTGTAGGGGACCCAGAGCCGGTGGCTGCACTGGCCCCACTGGGGTTTGTAGCAGATTCACTGCTGACAGCTGTGCTGGCCCCACTCAGGATCATGCTGGACCTAGACCTGGTGGCTGCACTGGCCCCACTGGGGTTTGTAGCAGATTCACTGCTGACAGCTGTGCTGGCCCCACTGGGGATCATGCTGGACCCAGAGCTGGTAGCTGTGCTGGTCCCACCAGGGGTTGGAGTAGAATATTTTTAAAATGTAGATAAGACAAAAAGGAAAAGAAGTCATTCCTTGAAACCCAGCATCACATATAACCACTGTTATATGTTATAACATATAGAATATTTATAACATATAGAATAGTAGAATATTTTTAAAATGTAGATAAGACAAAAGGGAAGAGGAGTCATTCCTTGAAACCCAGCATCACATATAACCACTGTTAACTTTTTAGTTTATATAGTACTGCAATAGACTGAATGTTCGCATTCCCCAGCATTCCTATGCTGAAATGCTAACCTCTGGGGTGACTGTATCATGAGGTAGGGCCTTTGGAGGTCAGTAGGTCATGTGATTGAAGATGCCATCTGTGAACCAGGAAGAGGGCTCTCACCTGACACCAAATCTGCCAGCACCTTGCCCTGGGACGCCTCAGTCTCCAGACCAGTGAGAAATGCATTCTGTTCTTTCTGAGCCCCCTGGTCTATGGCATTTTCTTACGACATCCTGAATTTGCTAAGACAACTGCCATACCTCCTTTCATGTGTATAAATACTTTTTAAAACAAAACAAGGCAATCATTCGATAGTACTATAACATGCTTTTCACTTAGTAAGATCATAATAATTTTCCATGTCAAAAGTTTGCAGCTGTTTCAGTGGTCTTAACGAGAATAATACTGCCCCTTGCGGGACCTGGAAATCTGTGAAGACATTTTTAGTCATCATAATAATGGAGGGAGAGTGAGGTGTGTAGAGCTGTGTACGTGACATTTAGACCGCATGGGAGCAGGAACGTAGATGTCCTACAATGCCCACACCTAGCCCCAATTTAAAAAAACTGTTCATAATGATTTGGGAATCTAATTTCACTTTACATATAAACACAAAGCCTTCTGGCACAGTTTTAATATACAATGAATTTTCTAACAACTAATGAATTTTTTATGCCTTTTACTATGAAATGTCAACTAGACAAATTGGAAACTCTCATCAGCAATGGCAATGCTAGTGACAGAATTTGGGTCATTTCATCCTCTAGTCATTGCATTTGTGGTGACTATACATACTTAGCCTTTTATTTTCAAATGTCATGTAAAAAAAAGGATCTATAACATTTTTGTGGAACATTGTCTTACCTCTGCTAAATTCCAGTTAATTTAAAAATAGATTCAGGCATCTGGCTTCTTCACTGTATCTTCAAATGTAGTTGTGCCTCAAAATTGGAAATTGAAACTGTTATCTCTTGGCTCTGAATGCCTCTTCTAAGCTCAGCTCTCCACCATTGGGACTGAAAACCTGTAAGTTTCAGCTCCCAGATTTCTTCCCATCTGGCTTCACTTGAGGCTCTGGCAATGGGAGGTGCTGAGGAAGGTTGGAAGGGGATAAAGGAGACACCACTTTCCTCTGGCTTCTGGATTCCTCCTGGGTTGTATGGCGTGAACAGTGGCGGCGGCAGCCTGGACAGTGAAGGCATCGTTTCTCCTTTTGCTTCTTTCTCTGAGTAGTGATTCCCTGCAGCTACAGGTCCTAGAAAACACCACCCTCCTCGATTTGCTTTTCTAACCTTTCTAAAACCTTTGTAACCAACTCCCTATATTAACTCTCCTCTGTTTGAAATACCTCGAGTGGTTTGTTTTCCTGATTGGACATATGTGGATACAAAATTCTTAGGATTTTATTCTATTTGACTTGTTTATATTATAGTCAAGCCATGATATACATTTTTTTTTTAATTATGCACTTGGTTTGGTATAATACATATGAATTTAATTTCAGGGTAACAAAAGGAAATACTATAAAATATTTCTTACTATAAAGAGTGTTGAGCCTAACAAGGTTGAAACGCTCCCGTCTATGTCACTGTTTTTTGTGACTTTCTATATGTCCTTCCACTCTACTGTTTGACTTTCACATTATTGCTCACATGTCATTACCACTTACTTACACTATATTAGTTAATTGTTTGTCATCTTCCACTAGAACGTAAGCTTTAGGAGGGCAGCCATTTGGTCTGCTTTGTTCATTGCTAGTTACCAGTATCTGAGTATGTCAACTAACCAAAGAATACCAAATCAGTATTTGCATATGAATGAAAACTTTTAAATAGATGGGCAGATCCTTTAGATCTTAGCTTTGACACTATTTCCTCCTGTAAATCTTTTCTGACCTGCCTTGTTCAGGTGACATGCCCATCCTTGTGAATAAAACAAGAACAGAATTGTGGTTGAGAACCAAATAATAAACAGGGAAAAAAAGAAATCCCACAAGAGCTCACAGTATCCATAGCATTCAAGAGACAGGTTATAAGAGTCCAAACAAATGATGAAGGAAATTGGTTGCAATATAGGTAGGGGTGGGGTACATCTGTTCAAATCAATCATAAAGAGTTAAAAGAATTTTGATTAAAAAGCAGATAAAATTGACACCTGAGTATGTTCAGAAAATACACGATGCATTGGGCTAGAACTAAAACCCAGTTGGAAAGCATGGCTCTGGGTTCGTGATAACAGAACTGGTCCCATGTGTTCACTCAGGCTTAGGTAGGGTCAGTCTAAAAGCATGTACTGCCCATGCCCATGTGATACTCAGGCTGTGACCAACAAGGAATTGCATTGTGGTTCTGAAACTTCATCCCAATAATATTAGTGCTAGAAATCTGTATTCTTTACTTAAATGAATTTCTAATCCCCAGATTATATAAAATTTAGTAGCAAGATAGTGAAGGAAAACAAACGTGTAGTATTAATACTTTGTGTAAAGTTTACTAATAAATCATATCAGGATAATCTGCATAAGAAATAAGGGGTAGAAACAATATGCATTGGAAACTCTGGTATATCAGTCTTGTGATTTCAGTTCGAAATATTGCATTGGTATTACATTTGAAAATTTAATTTTTAAAATACTATAAGAGAATTTGATGAAATTTTTAGACAGTATTTGAATATTTAAGAAAAACTGACCTGCTAGGTTTATAAGTTTTATTAATTAAATTTGCAAGAGATTCTTAAGCATTTAGAAGATTTTGTTTGGTAAATCTGTCTAGTCAGACATTGGAAATGCTTGAGCAAATTGAATATATTAAATGTGTAAATGTGTTTGGAATGCTTAAAGGAATGTAGTTATGTAAGTTGGATTTGTTTAGAAGACTACAACTATTAAGCATAGATCAATCCAAGATTAATCAAAGATTGAGTGAATATAATATTTCTTATTTTTGAACAAAAAATTACAAGATTTATAAATAGAAAACAAATAATAAGTTAAACATAAAGGCATAAGAATATGTACATTTAAAAATGTACTACTTTAATAAATTAAGTATTAATTTTGACCCTTAATTATAATAAATAGGTCTGTCTGTTCACAAACTTGCTGCAATATAAAGAAATTCAGAAGATATTCCCCATAGAGTATAGAATCTTTTGTTTAATTTTATGTCTTCCCAATTTATCTGTAAGTTCTTTAATTTTCCTACTATAATCAATTCTATCTTATACATATTCTTAGATTATTTGTGTAATTGATACCCTTCGTTAGGACACATAGCTCACTTTTTACCTACTTATTGTACAGTTGTTTTTTTATGATCCTTGATTAACAATAACATTACCTTAAAACGGTGACAATAAGATGCATATGGATGGTCTTCACAGCTTCCCTTAAATCCTGTCCCTTGAGACTACCTGATAACTTCTTCTTCTAGCAGTATGGCAATTAAGTTTAAAGACCTTCCTGGCTGGAACAACTAAAATACTTCAAGAAAAAAAATGTAAGTCAAATTTTAAAATAATGATTGCGAGTGAGGAAACCACCAAGCCCAAAAATGAAGTGAAAGTAGCAACACTGGGAGGTTAGTGAGTTCCAAAGCAGACTTCCCCCCAGGGCTTCTACCAAACTCTGGGGATCTGGAGGTTTCACTTTGTTAAGTGGGTCGGGTGTGGGGGCCTGGAGATAAAGCCTAGATCCTATCCCCCACCTGTGGTGGGAGACCCCAATATAGAACTGGAACCTATACTACCTATGAATGGGAAATAGCCCCACTAGACAGAAATATCTAGCAAAGCAATTTGCTTCTCTCAGTCCTGCTGCCAGGTGGAAAAGAAAAAAAATATATATCCCCTGAGAATTTGTAACCATATGCCAGCCCTCAAGCAAGATTTTATCTCAACTCACCACTAGTGTGGTCTGGAAAACATCAAGCAGACTTTAAATTAAAATCCTTGGTTAGCAGCATGACTAGGTGATTCTAGAAATAAATGTCCTTTCTGGAAAAAACATAATTCAACCCAGGTCTTTTCCCGTAGGTAAAGCTGCAAAGAATATAAGCAGCTCAAAAAAATTATGAAATGTATAAGGAATCAAGACATCACGAATGAGAAGAGGCATAAACAACAGTTTGTAAAAATAGATTTTTTTTTTTTTTTTGCAGTTTTTGCCTGGGCTGAGTTTGAACCCACCACCTCCAGCATATGGGGCCAGTACCCTACTCCCTTGAGCCACAGAGCCACCCTAAAAATAGATCTTTTAAAAGTTCACACATTTATTTTCATTTTTTTATTACTATAAATATTTAATAAGTAAGATGATAGATGCATTTACTACTTTGATTTTATTAATTATTACTTTTTTTTCTGAGTCCTAACTTTTTTCTCCTCTTAACAATTTTTTTATTAAATCATAACTGTGTACCTTAATACATTTATGGGGCATAATGTGCTGATTTTATATATAATTTGGAATGCTTACATCAAACTGGTTAACATAGCCTTCACCTCATTTACTTAATTATTGTTAAGACATTTATACTTTACTCTTAATAGGTTTGACATGTACCCTTGCAATATGTACCATAGGTGAGGTCCCAGCGATCCCACACTTATTTTCAGATAAGGAGTACACACTATATACATACATCTAATTTTTTTTTTTTTTTTTTTTTTTTTGAGACAGAGTCTTATTATATTGCCCTCAGTAGAGTGCCATAGCATCACAGCTCACAGCAACCTCCAACTTTTCGGCTTAAGCGATTCTCTTACCTCAGCCTCCCAAGTAGCTCGGACTACAGACGCCCATCACAACACCTGGCTATTTATTTTTGTTGTAGTTGTAGTTGTCATTGTTGTTTAGCAGGCCCAGGCTGGGTTCAAACCCCAGCCCCAGTGTATGTGGCTGACACCCTAACCGCTGAGCTATGTGTACTGAACCTATATATATCTATATAGTTTAAAAACTAAAGGGCAGCTTGAAAATGTGAATAGGCAACAAACAGTTTGAAAATAAACCAAACCAAATAAACCATCAAGAAATAAAAATTATAACAATTATATGTTTTTTTAAATCAGTGGACAAAGTAACTGATTAGGTACAGGTGAAGTGGCTATTTGTGAACAGGAAGATGGATCTGAAGAAATTTAGAATGCAAGCTAGAGGACTAAAGATCAGTAGACGAGTGGGTAAAGAAAACATGGCATATATATACAATGGAATACTGTTTGGCCATAAAGAATGAAATTCAGTCATTGGCAGCAACATGGATGAAACTGGAGGTCACTATGTTAAGTGAAATAAGCCAGAAAGAAAAAGACAAATATCACATATTCTCATTCGTGAGAGGTAAAAAAGTTGTCCTCATGAAGATAGAGAGCAGAATGATAATGACCAGAGGACGGGAAGGGTGTGTGTATGTGTGTTGGGGGAGAAGGGTTGTGAAGAGAGATTGGTTAATGGGCAAAAGTATGCAGTTAGATAGAAGGAATAAGTTCTAATGTTTGATAGCAAAGTAGGGCGACTATACTCAACAACAATGCATATTTCAAAAGAGCTAGAAGACAGGATGTAAAATGTCCCCAACACATAGAAATGACAAATACTTGAGGTGATGGATACCCTAAATACCCTGATTTGATTACCAATTCTATATATGTAACAAAACATCACATGTATCCCATAAATATGTACAAACGTGTTAACAAAAAATTAAAAAACCTACGCAGCATTGGAAAATTGAATATGGATTCTCTTCACAGCAATAATATACTATAAATAAATAACAGAAATGTAGCTTAAAAATTCCTAAGTGTTGGAAAATTAAGCAACATGTTTCTAAATAACCTGTGGATCCAGAAAGAAATTACACAAAAAAAAAAGAGAGAGAGAGAGAAAATATGAAACAAACATTAACAAACATGGCTTACAGAGTATGTTTAACATGTGTCTAATTAGAGTCCAGAAAATAACAAGAATAAAAAATAGATGATATTCAAAAAATAATTGCTGCAAATTCTCCAGAATTTTTGAAGTATAAAAATCCTAGATCCATCACAGTGGAGTTAAAGAACAGCAGAGGAAGGAGAAAATCTTAACAGCAGCCAGAAGACCAAAGAAAGAGCTTACCTATAAGAATGTGATCAGTAAACTACTGATTTTTTGGTAACAACAATGGAAGCTAGAAGAACATGGAATAAATCTTCAATTTGTAAAATAATTCTCAACCCAGAAAGCTATATGTGGAAAATATAAGAATGAGACCAACATAAGTAAATTTTAATATCAATAGAAACAGGGAGTTTATCATAAAAAAAATGCTACAAATCTCTGATTAAAGGAAATTCTAAAGGATGTATTCCAAGCCAAAGGAAAGTGATTTCACTTGATCAATAATGATAGTAACATCTGATTTGTAGGGAAAAGGTCAGGATTAAATAGTGGTCAACAGTAGCATACAAACTAGGAGGGGCATGACTGAAGTTAAAGCTTTCTACAGTCTTCAACAGGTGCTAAAGTCACTGATTAAGTTTTGTTAGCATGCACGTGGATGCTGGAATCGACTAAACAAAGAGACATGTTGCACATAAGTTTCCAAATATGAAATGACAAAATGAGAAAACATTTTAAAGGGAGGAAGAACAAAGACAACCAAATAGTAGAATAGAAATCACGATAAAATGGTGAATAAAATCCATATATATCAGTAATCACTATGCATGGAAAAGGATGAACTCTGATAAAAAGACAATCATTGCCGGTTGGGATTAAATAATAATTCCAGGTGCTTGCTGTGTAAGAGAGATACTTCTACAGCATAAGAGTAAAGGAAGATTACAAGTCAAAGGATGGGGGGGAAAGGATGTGCTGAGGAAATATTAACCAAAAGAGAAATGAGTAGTAATAGTAATATCAACATCAGGACTATATAAACTTTAAGGCAAAAAGCATTACTGAACTTAAAGGTCCTGACATAATGAGTGGTAAAAGGCGTGATTTTCCAGACTTACATAACAGTTCTAAATTTGAATGTAACTAATAACAGAATTTCAAACACACAAAAAACAAAAATTGACAGTCTACATGAGGAACTATCAAATTTACAATCTTTGTGGGAAATTTTAACATATTTGATGAATATTTCAAAGAATTGACATTATGTAGACATACTCTTTAATCGCAATTTAATTAAGTTAGAAGTAAAAAAGTCAATTACAAATGTCAGTCATTTATAAACTTAGATATAACACTGCAAATCTATTAATATATATGTATTAAAAACAAAATCAACGGAAATTAGAAAATATTTGTCACTAAACAGTAACTGAAAATTTTATATCAAAATTTGTTAAGTGCAGCTAACATGATACTTAGAGAACAATTCATAGCCTTAGATATTTATGTAGGAAAGAAAAAAATCTGAAACTTAATAAGCCTAAGAGCCAACTGATGAATTAGGAAAAAAAATAGCAAAATAAGCCCCCAAAAAGATGATAATAAAAGTAATAGCAGACATTAATAAAATAGAAAATATATACTTAGAGAAGATTAAGAACACTGAAGATTGGTTTTTAGAGGACAGAAACCCAAAATATTAGTAATATTAGCCAAGAAAAAAAGGAAACCAAGAGAAATAATAACAGGAGTTTAAAAGGGACTGATAACTACAGGTGCTGCAGAGCTTGGACAGACAGAGGACAAATACTATAAACAACAATGATTGGCCACATTGCCAGTTAATGACCTTGGCCACTTCATTCTTTCCTTTATAAAATGTTTGAATTAGTTGTGCTCTCAAATGTTTGGTAAAGCTGTGTTTCTCACAGTTTTGTAAGGATTTCATTAAAACGCATGTTCTGACTCAACAGGTCTGGTGTGGGACTTGAGAATTTTTATTTCTTACAAGACCCTCAGTGAGGTGAGGGACATTTGCTGGCCCACATCTTCAGCTCATCATGCTGTCCATCTGTTTTACTGTCTTGTAAGACAGATACTATTTAACATTTTGCATCCTGTGCTGCCTTTTCCCAACATGCATTCCAAAGTTCTCGAATTCCTTCCCATGCCACCATGATATAGTAAAGCTAAGATTTCCTTAGAGTCAAAACTCTGTATCACCTTTAAGAAGCCGAACAAAGAATAATACAAAAGAATCCCAGCACACTCTAATTTTACTACAAGCTACAAGGCCTTTCTTTTGCATTTTTTTTTTGTTTTGTTCTGTTTAGATAAGCCAATTTACTCTATATCATGGGAGATGGTGAAGTGAACACTGTTACCGAGACACAATACCTGCCAATAATCAACTCGCAATGACGCACAATTGCATAATGCATTCGCTGACAATAAGCACTCTGACAAAGATTTTCTCTTTTTAACTATATAAGTTGAATTTCTACTTGTCTCCACACAGTGTTTTAGAGGCTTATCTTAATTATCCCAACATCATTAGCAGTTGAATAAAAAGTCAGTTTGATGTGCAGTGTGGGAGAAAAATAGAGCCTTCTAAAGCCTGAACTTTAACTTCAAACTCCCTTTGTGTTAGTCAAGGAGAAATTGATTAAGTCATTGTGCTTGAGTGCACAAAATGAAAATTTTCTTCTACTCAGAATTTCTAACAGTAGAAATTCTGTCATCTTTAATATTTAGGCCCAACCTAGAGGGGAAAACATGTATATGTATATGTATCCCGGCAAATATTAGCCATCTGTCTTCAAATACCTAGAATAACCAAGCAGAAAAATAAAGCAGGTTTCTCTGACTACCCCAGAAAATGTGTAAGGAGAATTTTTTAAATAAAAAATGACATAGTTACTGGCATGGCTACCACCTGGCTGTCCCTTTCCTATTGCTGATGTTTATTTCACAATGTCATTGCTCCAGCCTAAGGCTGGGGCCAGATGAGCAAATGGAGATATTTGATAGAGGTCAGGATCATCATTGGAAAAAAGCAAGGGGCCCAATCTGTGGAAGTACCCAGTTATTCTGCCATTTCAAGTAGGTTCTAATTAGCTGTACCTCAACACAAAACTCAACCTAGAACCAAGTACGCCATTTACAAATTTCAAAGAGCACCCAGGGCAAGCAAGTTATCAATGACTCTAATGCACCAAGCACCCCCCAGGGCCTGGACCACAGAATGCCATGCTATTGACAGCGCTCACCAATGTCTATGCTATTGTGGAATCTCAGCAGAGACATTGGTGACAAAGGACGGGGGGATCCAGGGGAGGTGGGAAAGCACTTTCCATAGACACAGAGAACTAGGCAAATCATGTCCCTCACCTGTGTTTTCAAAAACCTAGCACCTTTCAATAAGCTTTTCCAAGAAAATCTAATCTAATATCTAACATCAGGGAGTTTCCCATATGTGGCTTTAGAATTGTGACCCCCCAAAATGATCACTCACAAGTATTTCCTCCCTAGCCTTTCCTGAGTGCTCCTAGGGTAGGATTGCTTCTACCCTTTTCCAGGGGAGCCCTGAAGCGCAGGCAAATTCAGTAACAGCCCCAAGGTCCCAGGGATTGGTCAGCTTCTTTCGAACCCAGTCTTCCAAACTTCACTGCACTACTCTGCTGCCCAGCACAGCAAGTCAGAGATGGCCATGTCCCTCGTAAGTGCTAAGGATCTCTGAACAAGAGTCAAAAAATCCTACTTTGAATGATCTGCTGTGCTCAGTCACACCGAGGGAATGAGTCCATTCTTCCCTAGCAGTATGAATTTTATTTATTAAACAATCCCGTCCCTGAAATCTTTTTAGACACCATCACTTGTTACTCCTTGCAAGGCTCATGAGATGGCAGAGATGGCCATGAGATGGCCTTTCTTGGTCACAACTAAATCCTATGGTCAGAACGATTCCTTACACAGTTTGTACTCAACAAATACCTGTGACTGATGATTACACAAGAATTCTTTGTTGAAAGAATTTATTGATGAGTGTCTAAATGAGAGTTTGGGAAAGGGCCAGAAAGGTCAGCAAGGAGGTCATCCAAAGGGTCTGGATTATGACTTGAACCTAGTTCTTGGCCAATCTATTTGGAGAGAGAAGGGGTAGTCTAGTTAATATGGTTAAGTCTGGGGTAAGAGATTGTTCACTAGTGCACTAATTTAGAAAACAAAATTAGGATAATACCACATGAAAGACAATTGTTCAGTATATTTACTTCATTTAACAAGCCTTTCCCTAATAATCAAACACCACGTTGATCAGTCCCTCACTTTCTCAGACTATTAATTTATTCACAAAACTTTTTTGAGCATTTTCTAGAGACCAGGCCCTGGGGTTACAAAGGAGAATTAAAACCACTGGGCTCAAAGAGTGCAGCACGAGGGGTGGTGCCTGTGGCTCAAAGGAGTAGGGCGCAGGCCCCGTATGCCGGAGGCGGTGGGTTCAAACACAGCCCTGGCCAAAAACTGAAAAAAAAAAAAAAAGGGTGCATCAGGGGTGTGCAGGGAGGTTACTGTGACAGATTCCTAGTCCAGGTGGCAGAGAGAGTACATGTGAAATCATCCCCTTCTGATGCTAACGTACACATTTAATACATTTTACATAGAAATGATAGAATATATATTTAAAAAATTAAATATATGCTCAGTGTATATATTTATATACATAAATATATTAAATACAAAATTAAACATATACTCAGTGTATTAGTTTCCTGGGAATGCTGTGACAAGATATCACAAACGAGATGAAGTAAACAGAAGAAATGTCCCACAGTTCTCAAGCCTGGACATCTGAGATCCAGATGTCAGCAGGGTGGTTCCAGAGCTGCGGGGAAGCACCTTTTCCAGGCCTCTCTCCCAGCACCTGGAGGTTGGCTGGACTCTTAGGCATCTTTGGGCTGGTCCATGGCTCGCCCCAGTGACATTGTCCCCGCCTCCTCACTTTATCCTCCCTCTGTGAACATCTCTGTGTCCACATTTCCCCTCTTTACAGGGACACCAGTTTAATTCTAGCACCACGCTAATGACCTCATCAACCTGATACCTCACTTTAGAGGTGTAACCAAGTTAAAGTCTCTATCTCCAAATAAGGGCACATTCTGAGGTACTGAGTCTTAGGATGTCAACATGTCTTTTCTAGGGGTAGAACACAATTCAATCCACAACAGTCAAAGTAAAAAAAAAAAAAAAAAAAAAAGAGCAGATAAGCACCTCTGTGGACCAGAAATGGCATGGAAGACCCCTTGAGGGGGGCAGGACTGAGCTGTGGGTGACCAGCCTTGAAGCCAGCAGTGGTCTACAAATCCAGTCCCGCAAAGCAAGGGGAATGGGACAGTCTTCTTGGCTGGTGAGAGGCCACAGCTAGATGCGCCACCTGCCGGAAACCCAACGCTACAACAACAAACACACAGCTTGATCCTGGGCTATGTGGTGGGGGAGCCCCAGATCTGACCTGTCCTCCCTCCCGGGGGGCTGCACTGGAGCACTCAAACTTCCAGATAGGGGAAGGTAAGTGGAGGAGGGCAAGGAAATGCCTATGTAAAAAGAGTAGCAAACATGACTCTGTACAGAGGTGAGAAAATCCAACAGAGTAAGAGAAAAGTTCCACAGCACCAGAAAGGGAGAAGGGAGGGTATGATTCACAGACGAGAGCAGGACGTTGTGCAAGCTAAGCACAAGTGAAGAGAGTATATTGAACACTTAGGCTTTTCACCTCTCCCTCTGACACTTCTGATAAGTTGATAGTAAAGAGGTAGAAAAGACTAATCTCCTAAGAACAAAGAACGTAGAAGAAGGGATGAGAGTCTGAGGAAGGATGAAAATTGGATGGACAGGTGTTATCTGACTCAGCAGGACTGAGAAAGCCAAGCTGGAGGGATGTGGAGAAGGACCTCCACGGCACTGATGAGCCCCGAGGGGGCAGGATGTGGGGCTGCCACATGGCAGAAAGAGCACTGAGGTACGGGGGGGGGGGGGGGGAAGGGGCCTGGACCAAATTCTGCTGTCCTGGGCAGCAGGTTAGATGCCCGCGTTGGCTCTCTGGCAGGACGTTTGGGTTTATTT